>KE151965.1:92175-108732 GCA_000411095.1 Aethionema arabicum | reverse complement strand
TTTTTTTTTTTTTTTTTATAAACCGTTACCCGTACATCTTCTTCGGGGCCGAGAGTCAAGCCGAGTTTTTAAATGCCTTCGTCCCCATGTCTGGAATTCGAACTCGGGCTTACGTACATCAAATCTGAGTTTTGTTAAAAGAATTATTTTAAGATGTCAAAATATAGGAATAACAAATTTTTTGTATTGTTTATCACAATAATTAATAATGTTTTTTTGATTTTGGAATTTTGTAGCAATGACCAAAATCTAACTTGAGAGACATTTTTGGTGTTGACTAAATCTCCACGTTATACTTATGAACGAATTGGCACGGCGACCAATGTGAGGGATTAAAGTATGACTATAAACCTCCCAATTCTCGACACGTCATCACTCTATTTCTTTTAAACACCACTCGTTCGTTTCCCAATTTGCAAATTTTTTAAAATAAATAAATTTAAATTTTTGTGTAAAAGAAGAAATAATTTAAGTTTTTGGTGGGAAGAGAGGAATACTAACCACTACCTTTTCTCTCCTTCTGCCATTTACATACTCGTCTTCTTCCTTAAATCTCTCTCACAATCGAATTACAAACTCGCTCTCTCTGTTAGATCTCTCTTTCGATTTTTGATCGGAGAATATGGAAGAAGCTACGGGGACGAGGATGGTGAACTTCTGTGAGCTTTGTGGTGACGAAGCTTATCTCCACTGTGAAGCCGATTCCGCCTTCCTCTGTCGCTCCTGTGACGCTAAATTTCATGCCTCTAATTTCCTATTTGCTCGACATATTCGTCGCATAATCTGCCCTGATTGCAAATCTGTTACTCCGGATTTCATCTCCGGTCCTCTTTCTCCTTGGCCTTCTAGGTTAAGCTGCTGCTCTAGATCGTTTCCGATCTCCAACTCTGATCTATCGTCGACGCCGGAGGGAGAAACAACGAGGAAGAAGCGTGACGGGATCAGAGCACGGAGGAGAGAAGAAAGAGTGAAGGACATTGCAAAGGGTATTTTTGTAAATTGGTGCGAGAAATTAGGAATAAACGGAGAGTCCCGAAACGCTGTCGTTTCATTGGCGTTTCTCGCTTTAGCTGTGGAGGAAAGGCCGAGGGTTAAAAAGAAGGTGATCTTAGCGGCGTCGTTTTGGTTTGGCGTTAAGAGCTCACGTAAGAAGATGACGTGGCGGAGTCTAAGTAAGGTACAAGATGTGACCGGTGTTACAGCTGGGACGATTCGAGCCGTTGAAAGTAAGTTAGCGCGTGCGCTAAAGATGCAGATTAGGCAATGGCGCGTGGATTTGGAAGAGGGTTGGGCGGAAAACGACGACGTATGAAAGTCATGTGGGTCCCGTATTACACCTAGGCATAGTGTTAGTGATAAATATTGTATGTCACGTGTCATTTATTTTTTTGTTTTTAACGTTAAATCTTTGGAACAATGGGTTAAAACAAGTGAGATAAATTTAAAAGCGGTCGATTTTTATAAATAAATATATTTATAAAAATATTAATCTAAGCAACAATTTCAAACAGATTCAACCTACAAAAATTAGGGTTTATATGTATTTTAGTAAGCAACTATAAATGATAACATAATTTGAACAATCCATAATTATTTTCTAACAAATTTTATGATTAATACGTATCATATAAGTTCACGTATTATTGTGTATATATATACTGTATATATATATGAATAATTTATTATAAGTTAAATAAGTAAACTAAATATTCAATCATGTTGATATATTCAAATACACATATGCTATTGTTAAAATCAAAATTTTTAAATTTGGCAATATCTCATAAATGTTGAGATTATAGAAGTTATAGAAGTAAATTATATATACAATAGAATCATAGGATACTTAATATTAAATTACCGTTGGTTTTCTTGATACATTAATATTTTTTAACATTAAAAAAAAACAGTCTTAGCGAAAAAATATACAATATCTTTAAAATATTATTTAAAAAGAAATTTTTACAATATATCTTTTTCGAATGATATATTTTAAAGATTTATTTTTTAGCGAAAAAATATACAAAATCTTTAAAATATATCGGAAAATAAAATCATTATTTAAATTAAAAAAAGGAAATTGAAAAACCCTTCTGTGATCAAACCCTATGCCCCCAAAAGCTACAAAGTTCTAACCTTTACTTTTAATTAAAAAAAATCTCCTAACGCATCTCGCAATCGAATAAAACCTCTTCGTGATCAATCGGACTCTTCAAGCAAAAATCTTATTCTCCTCTGTAATTTCTACCATGGAAGGTCTCTTTACTTCGACACACGTCTCCAATTTACCTAACACTAAGCCTCTCTTCAAACCTTCGTTGTCTGCTTCATCTCCGTCTTCGTGTTGGTTGTGTAATTCGCCAGCAAAGCCCCACACCAATCTAAGACTCAGGACTGGAACAAATCATGAGCTTCGCTTGCATGCTCTCTTACATAACGAGACACCAAGTGAAGGTGAAGATAATTTCCCAAAAAGTAATGGGTTTGGGTTTTTTCGTGAGGATATTTTCTCTTTATCTGAGGTACTTATTTTTACTTCTTTCTTATGAAAAAAATCAAAATTTGATTGTTCTTTGTTGCTGGGTTTGTGTAGAATTCTGTATAGTGAAATAGCGAATATGTTATTGTTTAGTCTATGTTACGCATGATGGAATTTTATGCAAATTTTGTTTAGTATCGAGCCTTAGATTGCTGCAAAGCCTTGCTTGGATTCTGGATTGCCTTGACATAAGATTAATGGTTTTTCTAATGTGAAAAAATCAAAATTTGATTGTTCTTTGTTTCTGATTTTGTGTAGAATTCTGTATAGTGAAATAGCGAATATGTTATTTTGTTTAGTATCAAGTCTTAGATTGCTGCAAAGCCTTACTTGGATTTTGGATTGATTTGACATAAGATTAATGGCTTCTAATGTGTGCTTGAAGGATAATTTGGGGACTAATCGTAGTGGTGAAGCAGCTAATAGTATAATCGATGTGGAGACAGCTCTTGCACTTTCTCAGGGAGCTGGGAATAGTGGGGGAAACCGAGCTGGGCTATTTAGAACCCCAATATCTGGTGGAGTTCAAAATGCAACGTCAGCTCATGGGTTACCTCACCCAGCTTTAGCTGTACGGAACTTGTTGGAACAGGTAAGGATCCTTCTTTGCTATGATCAATATTTCCTTCTACTCATAACTTTTTAATGTATTGGTGTTGGTTTTTGTGATTCAAGGCTAGGTATGCTCATCTATGCACAGTTATGTCTCAAATGCACCACCGTAGGGAAGGGTATCCATTTGGTTCTTTGGTAGACTTTGCACCTGATCAAAGTGGGCGTAAGTCACTGGATCTCTTTGAACATCATTCTACAGCTACTTCTTCTTTGAATGCTTAAATTTTCCTCAATATAGTCTTGAGTCTGCTTGCTCTGATAAGATAGCTGCACAATTCTGATGGCTTTTACTTTCTTTTTTTGTTTCCAGATCCAATTTTTTTGTTTTCACCGTTGGCTATCCATTCAAGGAATCTCTTGGCTGAACCTAGATGCAGTCTTGTTGTTCAGGTAACATTTGCTATCGCCGTAAACCCTATAAGAGCAAAAGGTCTTCTTCTTTCTGTTCTTGAACCTTGGATTTTGTTGGCAGATACCTGGATGGAGTGGCTTATCAAACGCAAGAGTGACACTATTTGGTGATGTATATCCATTGGAAGAAAATGAACAGGTTAGTGTCTAACTAATTCATCTTTTCCTTTTCAATTTACAAGTTTAGTATACATTAGTTTCACCTGCTTATACATCGCTACATCCGATTTGTTCTGGCTTTTCCAGGAGTGGGCTCATAAGCAGTATCTTGCAAAGCATCAGCACGGTCCTTCAGAGCAATTGGGAAACTTTCACTATTTTAGAATGAATAACATAAGGTTTGTCTAATTTCTGCCTCCCAAGTTACCATGTAGGATGATTGAATCCTAGAAATTGACATGGGAAATTTCAATAATGTGATTATTGGCAGTGATATATATTTCATTGGAGGATTTGGTACTGTTGATTGGGTTAATGTCAAAGAATATGAAACTATAAAGCCAGATAAGATAGCTGTTGATGGTGGTGAACAGAATCTCAAGGTGCTTTTTATCCAGAAACTCCATTAAATTTTCATCATTCTTGGTCTTTTGTAGATTGAATTGATGACTTACTTTGCTTCTAACTTCTATTAGGAGCTAAATTCTATCTTCTCGAAACCACTTAGAGAGCTACTGTCTGAAGAAGCAGAGATAGATGATGCTGCTCTTATTTCTATAGATAGCAAAGGGATTGATATTCGTTTGCGTCAAGGTGTTCAGGTATTAAAACATAACGTGTTTAAACAGATTTTAAACAAAGTTTAGAATCATTTTTAGTGGTTTCTTTATCTTTTGTTTGTGTGTTTATGGTTTGAATCTACAGTTTAGTATACAAAGGCTAGCTTTTGAAGAAGATCGTGGTGTTGAAACAATGGAAGAAGCTAAATCTGCGTTATGGAAAGTGATAGAGAGAATAAAATTGGAGTATCTTCAGAAATGACCAGAGCTTGGAATTTGCAGATATGACAAAACCCCTTTAGGTGAAAGAAATAGATTTAGTACGACGAATTAAATTAGTGTTTTGAGTCCTTTGTTTTTTGTTTACTCTTTTGATTTAGTTGAATTTTTGTAGTTTTTTTTCCACCGAATTTTTGTAGTTTCTATGCTTTGTTTTCCCTCTTTTGTAGAGGGGTAAAAGTTAATTTGAAAAAAAAGGGGTTGAAATATCGAAGTTTTTAATAAATATTTAACCGTTATTGTTATTTCTGAAAGTTTGAAATTTGTGAATTGTGCCGCACAATTGCTGAAAGTTTTTTTTTTTTTTTTCTCAAACTCAAAGTTGTGTTTATTCATCACACAAGAGAAGAAAATAGCTAAAAAATGATGGATTTGAGTTTTAAAAAAAATGGGTTTTTAGCCTAATCTAAATTGATTAGGTTAAAAAGATTGGTTTGTAGACAATCTTAGTTAAAATTTTATATACGAAATTTGAAACATTGAGCACAATATATGTAGACAAAATCTCAAAAACTAAGATTTATTTTGTATTTATCCCAAAACATAAAATTGGATTCGTTAAAAAATAAAAATAAAACATAAATTGGATTCTTAGAATTTGTTTCAGGGTTTTCCCTGAGCTTTCTCTGTAGCCACCCTTCATTTTCGCCCTCGTTTTCTCATTCATTTTCTCTCCGGCTAAGTTCTTTTTCCGAAGGAGGGTTTAGCTTTGTTTTTTTGGGTAAAGGTTTTGGCTTTCTTACTTTCTCACATGGGTTTTGATTCTCAATGGACTTGTTTTAGTTCTGGTTTAGACAAAATCCTGCTTTTGGGGTTTTTCGCTTCAATTTAGCTCTTCTTGATTCCTCTAATGTCGTTTTCCCTTTTTGTGGTGCAGGGTGTTAGGGTTTTATTTCAACTATGTCTCAGTGTCTAAAATCAACTCTAAATCCTTCAAGAACTCCCCATGGCGTTATGAAGACACCGTCTGCAAAAAACCCAACTTTTGCTTCAGTATCATTCCTTAGAACAATCCCAAAGCTCAGAAAACAGTCGACATTAGTTATGTCTTGCCAGGGCAATCCCCAAGATCAGCGACAGCAACAATTGTCACTTGATGACTTAGTCTCAAGTAACCGGAAAGGAGAGGTTCTTGATCCAATCAAAGATTCTCTTTCTAACTGTCTCTCCGAGACTAATCTTCTCACTACTGTTCCTGGCTTGAAATCTAGAATCAAGGGCAAGGTTAAATATCGTTTTCATTATATCATTAAACCCACAAAATTGCTCAAGATTCTTAGGTCTGGAACTGAGAACTGATTAGAGAGTAGCAACATTAATTTTGCAGGTCAGAGATATATATGATGCTAGTGATTATCTCGTCCTTATCACAACTGATCGACTTAGTGCATTTGACAGGAATCTTGCTTCAATTCCCTTCAAAGGCCAGGTTTGCTTCTGTCTATGTTTTGCTGGTATATTCAAGTAAATCAAACTGCTTACAAGTAATAAGCTTGCAGGTTCTTAACGAGACAAGTTTGTGGTGGTTCAATAACACACAACACATAACCCCAAATGCAATAGTTTCATCTCCTGACAAAAACGTTGTAATCGCCAAGAAATGCTCGGTTTTTCCAATCGAGTTTGTAGGTTAGTGTATGTCTAGATCCCAAAACAAAGTATGCAACTTTGATAGCTTTAGTTCTAAATTGTTCTTCATTCTTTGTTATTTGATAGTTAGAGGTTATGTGACTGGGAGTACCGACACATCTTTATGGACTGTATACAAGAAAGGTGTTAGAAACTATTGTGGAAATGAACTCTCAGATGGTACAGAAACTCTTTCATTGCCATTTATTAGTTACATCTCAGAAGATTACTAATTTATTGATTACTAAATTTTGCAGGATTAGTAAAAAACCAGAAGCTTCCAGCTAATATACTTACACCAACAACTAAAGCTGAAGATCATGATGTCCCCATCACTCCAAATGAGGTATATCTATCTGTTACACTATAACCAAAGTTGTTAGTTTCATGTTTGATTAAATGTGATGAATAATTCTTGTAGATAGTTGAACAAGGATTCATGAGTCAAGCTGACTTTGACGAAGCAAGTATGAAAGCTTTGAGCTTGTTTGAGTTTGGGCAGGTTAGTTACAAATCATCTGTATAAAACCTTAGACTTCAAGAATCAAGAAACCAGATTCTTGATATATTTTAACCTGCTGCAATACTCAAATCTTGTTCTTTTGTTGAAAGATCTATTCTAGATTCTAAAGATTCTTTTGCTGCAATACTCAAAGCTTGTTCTTTTGCTTCAGCGGGTTGCGAGGGAGCATGGACTAATACTTGTAGACACAAAATATGAGTTTGGAAAAAGTAGTGATGGCTCTATTTTATTGATTGACGAGGTTAGTTTTCGTTTCTTCTTCGTTTCTTTATGCCGAAAATCACTGATTAACGTTTATCTACTTGTAAATAGATTCATACGCCGGATTCAAGCAGATACTGGCTTGCAGGCTCTTATGAAGAACGCTTGCAGAAAGGTCTTGAGCCTGAAAATGTTGATAAGGTAAATGATTTTGCTAATGCAGCTTTTATTAGTTTAGATTAGTTTCTCACTTAAGTGTACACTTTTTAATTAAAACAGGAGTTTCTAAGATTGTGGTTCAAAGAAAACTGTAATCCATATGAAGACAAGGTAATAATATTCTTACATATTTTCCCATGTAAATTTTACTTTTTTACAAGCATTAGATATAGCTGAAGTTATCGGGGTCTCGATCGTTCATTTTTGTTAGGTCTTGCCTGCTGCTCCAGCAGAACTAGTAACTGAACTAGCTTGGCGGTATGTATTCTGATCTGTAAAACTCTTTATCTTTTATAAAGCTTGCTCTGTAACTTAGTTTTGATCTGATGGAAGAAACCATGACAATGGCAGGTACATATTCTTGTATGAAACCATCACTGGATCAAGAATTGACATTCTCCCAACACAAGAACCTATACATGACCGAATCTCGAGAAACACAAGTCAAGCACTTTCATCTCTCCGTCTTTAAAATATTACCATTGAGACTAGTTCCTCAGATTGTTGTACTAATTGAGCAATAACCATAAGTTGAACCAAATTGAAAAGATTTCACAAATTATAGTTCCCATTAGCTTTCTTTTTCAAATATAATCTTTGTTGTATCCTGCAAAAGGACATAGTTTTAAAAGGTAAACAAAAAAACTACTAAAAGTTGCAATTAAACTATACAATTCAATCGAATTTAGAAGCAAAACCTAGACATCTTTGTACAATATTTGGTACTTGGGCATTCTCTCAACTGGGATTGGACAATGAACGATTAATTTCCCTTTCATAGCTCCACGAAATATTGTCTACAGAGCAAAAAATGCAGCCATTACCAACCTAAGATTACAATTTGAGTAGAGAAATATATTGAATTCTCTCAATTTTTACCTCAACAACGTCAATGAAGTCTTGTTTTCTGAGGAATGTACCAACCCATTTGGTGTGATCTGGACTTCTGTAACACAAACCAACCCAATGCTAAAACATTAAACTGTATATTGATCAAAATTTATGAACAATAATAATTACCCAGAATCCATTTTCATATGATGGCCATTGAAGAAGAAGACTGTTGATGGGATCAAAGTGATGTCAAAGTACTTCACATATCTCTGAACATCCTCTGAATCAACATCCACATAAGCTAATCTAGCAAATTTCGAGAGAGCTCGAGCCGATTTATCTAACTGACATCGCAATTATCGCAATTAGGGTTATAAATAATAAGGATTTAGAAAGAAAAAGGGAAACGAGTAATTACAGTATCATCGAGATGAAGGCAAAGACCATCGGTGGAACGGCCGAATCGAAGCACGAGCACTGTATCAATGGTGTAATTGATGATCCGATCAATCTCCGCCTTCTTCGTTAGTGTCGGAACGTAGCTCATCTCTCTCCTCCGCCGCCGCCAAGGTTTCCGATGCAAAGAATAAGGAACGCAAGTGAATCGTCCGGTTTATTTTTTTTAATTCAATTCGTCCGGTTTTATAAAGGGATGAACAATTATCGTTCTAATAAAATAAAATATTTTTGCTATTTTCCTACAAAATCTTTTTCTTATATTTTCGTAAGTATTTTTTTTTTTTTTTACATATAAACTAACCATTATTCGTGAAAAAAAACTAACCATTATATATATATATATATACATAAACTAAAATATTACACATGGTTTTAATATAAATTAAAATATTACAAATCTTTTCAGGTTTTTTCATATTCTTAGACGAATTTTTTTAAGTTTGGAGTCTTTTCTAGAGACGGAAATTCTCAACAATATTCGACATCCTCATATGTTATCGTCAATTGATGTAGATTCACTAACATCGAAATTGATTTCCTAAAATAATTGAGCCTCTGAAACAAAATCAACTATAACTCATAATCCTAATTTTGAGATTTTTTTTTATAAAAATACAATAATTCATATATGTTGTTCGAAAATATACTTTCAATATTAATAGATTAAAATAAGCTTAATTATAATCATCTAACCTTAAATTTAATCATTCTAAATATTTAATCATAAAATCTAAATGTAATCAACAAAACTCTAAAGTTTAACTATAAAACCATAAAATATAATAATTAAATACCTAATATTACAAAAATATATACAAAATATTCAACTCTCAAACTTGTATTACTATCAACTTACTAAATATTTAAATTATTAAGTGTTTTGGCCAGTACAAAATACGGGCAAACTAAAAAAAAATTTAAAAATAAGATATATAGATATGTATATGTCATGGAAATCCATAAGAATAAATTTATTTATTTCAGTAACTAAACAATGTTTACGCAATTAAATTATTAATTTGAACTTACTTAAAATAATATATATATTTAATTTAAGAAAATCATATAGTTTTATTAATTTTATAGATAGTGTTATGATACTTTAAAACATTTACTTTATGATAAAATTATAACATTTATTTTATGATACACAATCCACCATCGGTACTTCAGAAAGACATTTGTAACAAGAACATTCATTCCAGAGAGTTTAAGTTAACAATATATAATAAAAAATATGTTCTCTAATTAATTCGTTCATAAAAAATACCAAAATAAATAGATTTTTTTTATAAAAAAAAACATTATATATTTTTCGGAAGTACACAATTTATGTAGTTTTACATGAATGTACATTTTTGTAATTAGATTTTATGATCAAAATTAAAATTTTAATTACTCTATCTAATGTTTAATGATAAAATTTTAAGGTTTTAAATTATTTTGTAACAATAACTATAAACTATGTAAAGAAAAAAAAACTATAAATTATGTCATCATAAATCAATTTTTTTTTCCCAAATATCATAAATCATTTAAATGCAAATATAAAATAATTGTGAATTTCTACTTCATTATTTGTGGGCAGAGGTTTTGCTTCAATTTCATAAAACAATATTACTTTTGTTATATTATCATACAAATGATTTTGATCAGACTTTAGTTTAATATAATTATATTAAAAATAAAAAAAAGTCATGTATATGTTAAAAGAACTGTGAAACACACATTCATGTATATATGAAAAAAGGCCACAGCTTTGAAAAAGTTAAACGAAAAAAACATACTTAAAAAGTTTTCAATTACTATATAATAGTTCTATGAATGCATATTGTGGAGGTTAGTACTTAGTCGTAAAAAATTCTATTCCGCAACTGCCTTTTTTCTGAAACATGTAGTAAAATCCTAACTCCTTCTCTCTACCGTTCTTTTTTTGTTCCTTGTTATAGCTTCTACATATAAACAAATTCTTCTTCTACTTCCTGCTTTTGCTTTTTATCAGTCTTTACTTTTCTGCAACCAAAAAAATTTATAAAAAAAAACCATTTTAGACCCTTTAAAACAAGTCACAACATCTTCAAAGTGTTTCAAGTAGCAGTATGGCTAAAAAAATGTCTACCTTTACTCATTCACTTGTTTCTTTCTGCATCTATTGAACCTGGAAAGTTTCAAGAAGAGAATCTAGAGGTGTTAGTGATTGTTATATTTCATATTGTGATTTGAAATCAAGAGAGATTGTTCTTTGTACCGATTGCTAAGCTGATTGATCTGGTGAGGCTGGCATATTTTCTGCAGCAGCCTTCTCTTTCTCGGGCTCGGGATCTCGGGTTTCACCGGTCTTTGATGGGGAAGCAAATAAGCTATCAGGAAGAAAGTTCTCTGTGCTAGTCTCTTGCCTTTACCAATGATAAAAAAGCAACACAGATAAGCAGAAATGTAATCAGATAAGGCTTTAAATCCCTGAAAATTATCAGAAACCATTGTTGAAATCTAAGTTATCATACCCTTTGTTTACATGGTTACTGTAACCTCGTTCTTGGCTGCTTATATGATCGTTATCACTGAGAAAAGCTCGGTTCGTTTCAGAGTGAAAATGGCTTTCTCCTGAATCACCATTACCTGCTAAAGAGGAAACAAAGGAGAGAAAAAAGTGAACAGAAGTTAAAAAAAAGAAGTAATAAATCCACAAAACTCTGTTCCATGTAGAGAGAATTAACCTTCTATGAACTCTTCACCTGCGTTTTCTGATCGAAACAGCAAACTTTGATTGTTACGAGAAGGAAAATGACTTGGAGAGCCAATAGAAAGACTACGTTGATGATGTTGAAAGGTCTCATTCTCCATGTTTGGTAATTGCAGATTCAAAAATCTTTTCCTTTGAAATTCTATAGCTTGTTGCAAGTCAACTTGCTCAGCTTTCCTTCTCAGCATCTCCTGTGTGTTAGAAAACATCCTTGGTGCTAGTTTCAAACAAAACAAAACTAGTTTCAGTACAAAATTACCAAACAGGAAACAACAGATCAGTATCTTATCTGCTTTAACTAAGTAACTAACCCATGTGACAATCAAATAAGTCTCTGGAATCCATTCCAGAAGGACTTGAGCAAGGTGAAAAGTTGCCTCTCTCCATCTGTTGCTGCAGTTGTTGCTGCTGCCTTCTGCTATTGTTTTAATGGAGTTATCATAAGAACAGAAACCAAAGAAAAGAAAAAACCAAACCAAACCAAACCAGACCAGACAAGGGTAGTGTTTCAACGTACTTTTCAAGAACTTTTCCTTTCTCCTTATATGGTTTAACGAGCACGCGTGAGTCACAGATGAAGTGAGGGTTTCCTCTAGCTAATATAGCTCTTACAGTTTCAGCATGTACAAAAGTTACAAACCCAAACATTCGTTTCTGCTGATAAGGAATCCTAACATCTTGCACCGGTCCAAAATTGCTACAAAACAAACAAGAAATTCAATGATTTCTCCAAGCAAATGCTAGTAGAAATCGAAACGCATTACTAGCAATACATGTTCTTGTTGTAAGATAGAGTACCTGAAATAATTTGAAACATCATCATCTGTGAAAGAGCTATCAGCTGGGAACGTCAAGTAAATTTGTCTAGATGCTGAGTTACACTTATCTCCCATTCCCATGAAATCCTCTCTTTCATGGCGACCTGGACTACCATACCAGTAACCCTCTTCCCCAAATTGCCCTGGTCCTGATCTGCAAACATAAGCACCAAGAAAAAACCACAACATTTACAGATCAATCACAGCTTACCCCTTAAAAAAACTTTGATTTCTAGGATCCAAATTACTCCACCATTCATCAAACATCGAAAAGGCAAATCATTTACAAGCAAATGAACACCAAAACTGCTTAAACACACAATAAAAACTTCAACAACCACACTATATAACCAATAATTGAACGAATCAGCAGAGAAAACAAATGCTTAAAGATATAAACTTTGCTCTTAGGTGGAGAAAGCTTTAAACTTGTTTTGTAAAACCAGAGTCTTGACTTTTACTCTTAAAGTGTGAAAAGAATGAGAAATTAAAGAGTTCGATTCAACAATACCTATGAGCATTACGAGAATGCAAGAGGAAATTGATGCCTTTTTCATACGACATTGGTGAACCAGTAGCCGCCATGAACTGAGCAGCAGCTATTCGTTGTCTATGAGCAATTTTCATCCTCGTTATCTCTTCTTGTTGTCGGCAAACATAATCAATCTTACTCGGTGAACCAAACCCACCATAAGAATCAAAATCATCACCATAACCACCATGTGGTAACCTATAACCGCCACCAAACCCTTGTTCTTCTGATTCCAAACAAGCATCACTAGCAGAAAAACTCCTCCTATGTAAATGCGAATCGCCATTGTTATCCGAAAACCCGTACGGATCCAAACCTTCTTCGTTTCTAGAAGTCGAATCGTTAAGAAACGAAAAGTAATTTCCCAAATGTTGTTGTTCATCGAGTAAATCGCCGTTTCCAGTAACATCACCAGTACAATCTGGAACAGAAGAAGAACCAAAAAGAGACGAACTTGCTTGAAATGGAGTCGAAATCTTGTTAGGGTTACTATTTACTGACCCTGAAGTTAAAGAAGAAGAAAAAGGGCTTCTTGAAAACTCCATTAACCCATTCCCGCTCATTCTAGGAGAAGATTGAGACAATGAATGACCATGGATGTTAATAGGTCTTGAAATAGGGTTTAATGGCGAAGATGCAGAAGAAGATACATTTGACGAAAGCCCTAAAGTAGATTTAGCTTTTTGACAAACAGATTGCAAAAGAGTATCTGATCCATGAGCAAGCCGCATCATATCTCTACTACTTAAATCATGTAAAAACAAATAACCTATGATTTTTGAAGCATACTCAGGCTCTAAAGCTCTGATCTTTGTGAAGAGTATGGAAGTAGGATCTTCAGGATCCATGGCGATTACACAAAAAAAAAGTTTAATTTTTTTTTCTTTTTTCTGCAGGAGATGAGAAGAAGAAGAGGCTCTTTTGTAAGAGTAGTAGTGGGTACTAGTTTTTTTTTTTTTTTTGTATTTGTGGGAGATTTGATTATGATTTTGTCTTGTAATGTGAAATTAAAAAATTAAAATTTTTTAAAAAAATAATAAAAATAAAAACTACTTTGGTAATGTGTTCTTTCTTTTCGGGTTCTGTTTCGTTATCGGGTTTAGGGTTTTGGGAGTTCGTCGAGAGTAGTAGGGCGGGATTATAGTTAATTTCAATCTATTAATTTTTATTTTCTTTTTTTGGTCAAACTATTTTCCGATTTTTAATTATCCCTCTTTTTAATTCTGTTTCAACAAATTTAGGTGTGTTCATTAAATACCATTTTTTTTATTTTGTTATTTTTATATAATTATGATATGACACTTTTGAAATTTAAATTTTAAAAAAGTTGTTATAGTATATGCTTATGATATGTCTTTAACCTGTATAAGGTAAGGTTGGAGTACTCTTTCATATTAAAGTCAATTTGTGTATATAATCATATCGTCATTATTAGATGTACTCATGTACATATGTCACATGTTATCGTCTTGGTTCGTATTAGTTTTTAAAAAATCATATGAAATAAGAGACTAAATTAAGATTTAATCATCGGAAGGAAATGATATTGAAAAAAAGAGCAACTTACACTTAAAGAATGAAGATTATAAAAGTGTATATATATTTTTTATATATGTATTAATGTATATAATAAAAGTATTGTTTACACATTAATTGATATGATTGTGCGATGGTCGAAATTGTGAACTTTTATACATATAATGTGATTTCCACCGTAAAAACATCTTACAAAAATCAATCATGACTATATAATATACCATATTCATAAGGAATGTAAAGAATTGGTTCGTCTTTATCATGTAGAGTACAATATATTCATAAAAAAACATTAAAAAAACTGTAAGAAAGCTTTAAATTTCATGATCTAATCATTTATTTTTGTATCAAAACATCGTACACTACGATCTCTATTGTAAATTTGTAATTAACATTCTTGTATATACATTTACTTGCCAAATTTAATTGTGTTTCACAAAAATTGAATTTGTTTTAACTTCGCAGACCAATAAGTTTATGGGAATTTAAAAACTATTTAATTAATTTGAACTCAAAACAATATAGCGGTCGTAAACTTAGGGAAAATATTAAAAATCTTAAAAACAAATATTTTATTATGAATAGGAAACAGCATGTATCTAATAATTATCGCATTTCACTTAAAAAAGGGAAATATTTGACAGTTTCAAACATGTTTATAGGTTTAAAAAATCAATATCCCGAAAAAATAAATTATATTTTCATAAGCTTTGTTTTTAAAATTTTCAAATCGGTATATTCTAAGAAACAACTATACAAAAATGTAAGGAAAAAAAACTGATAAAGTGAAAGTACTTTGGCGTTTGATAGTTGGCTTAATGATGAATAATTGCAATCATATGTTTTTATTTTATTTTAACAATTTAAAAAGGTCTGCAAAATGCAAATCAATGCATGTGATATTTTCAATCTTTAAAAAATAAAATCATTCGATTGTATAATCAGAAAGACGAAGAAATCTTAGTCTAAAAAAACAACTTTATTATATTAATAAATCTGTATATTAATATTTATATATAAAACCCCCCAATTTTCTTTTATTTTTAGATAAAGGCGCTTACTTTCTCCGAAGTCACAAAAAAAGCCGCGCGTGACATTAACTTTCCTGAATCAGAAAATATTCCAGTACAACGAGTGCACTGGATAATAAATAGTCTCGCGTGATCTAAACCGTTAAAATAGTGACAGGAGTGGTAAAGATTAATTTACGGGAACACGTGAGGTTTCCACTCAGTGGTCAACGTCAATTTGACCAGAGTTGGTATTATTCGCCAATCGGCAGAACAAAGGCAGGCACCATGCAAAAATGAAACAAAGTTAAATGTTGTTATCGATAAACTTCATTTATATCAATTTATTTTTCACATGTAATTAGTTTTAATAGCAATATTTGAATGAAAAAAAAATAAAGAAAAATAAATTTGTGTTAATATTTTTCCGAAAATGGATAAAACAATGATGAGTATCAAAGAGAAGGGAGATGGACCAGTATTTAATTAAATATTGGATATAATTTCGTAGTATCCTAGGCGATGAGTAGGTGTCACATCATGCATGCCAGAAATAAAGAGAAAAATATAAATTATGTTCCAATTTTTAAATAATACTTTTTAATCTTATATATATGTAATCTAAATATAAATTATACATTCCAATACAAGAAAAAGGCCTAAGCCCAAAAATTGCATTTAAAGCCCATTATGCGTTTTTACCCAGCCCATTATGTGTTTAGTAAACCAATTTTTTTGTTCTATTGTTTATTGTTTTTGTTTCATATCTATTGTTTATTGTTTTTTTTCACTGATCTATTGTTTATTGTTTAAATTTTATAATAAATTACTATTATTTTCTTAAAGGAAATTTGCAATAAAAAAGAGAGGAAAGTTGAAAAATTACAAGTGTAAATTTTTAATCATGGGGTTTCTAATTTTCAACCTTATTAATTTTATAGACTATTTGAAAATATTAATTCAATTTTTGTTAATATAATATACTTTTATATATTTTTTCTATTTTATCATTTGTTTCACTAGTTCTTTTTTGTATGAATTATATTGTTTCTTCTGTATTAATATAGTTGTCACTATTCAAATCCGATCATTTTTCCAAAATTATAATAATTTTTCCAAAATTATTATAATTTTTTTTTTACTAATTTAGTTTAATATAAGCTATACAAACAAATCTGATTTTTTTTTTTGTAATTCTAACATATATGATTTGAAAATGTAAAAGCCTTTATATATATATATATATATAATATATATACTTTTATTTATGTTATAAATAAGCGTGCCATGGATCTAAACATATCCTCTCCATACGTATTTAGTGATGTATGCGTAGGTAGAGAGATATACTATACAGTCCATGTAGTCATATAAATGTTACCATATTAAAGACATCTATTTAATGTTTTTAGTTGTTTGGTAAAATTACAAAGCTTTATAAATTTTCTGTTTTTAAATGTTTTAAGTTATTCACTCTTCCACTAACAATA
>KE151965.1:79833-91993 GCA_000411095.1 Aethionema arabicum | reverse complement strand
CGGCGGCTAACGCCGTCAAAGGCGGAGATGAGCCGTGGAGCTTATTTGGCATGGGAAGATTTAACGGTCGTTATACCTAACTTCAGTGATGGACCCACTCGTAGGTTGTTACAGAGACTAAACGGGTATGCTGAACCGGGTCGGATCATGGCCATTATGGGTCCTTCTGGATCTGGAAAGTCAACGCTTCTTGACTCTCTTGCTGGTATTAATTCCTTCTTCAACACAATTCATCATGCATCATGACTATTTTTATAAATTTAAAAAAATATCTAATGAGTTCTTTAACAAAATTATTTGTAAATAACAAAAAATAGGTTTTGTTTATATTATAATGGATCAGGGAATTGTTTAATGGATTCTTTTTTTGTAACACTTTTTAATGGATTCTTGATGGAATTTTTAAAGATTTTAAAAAAGAAATAATAAATTACATGCAAGAATTAATGTTAAAATACTGCAATCTTATTTAATCATAAATGCAAAATATTGAACTGTCATTTCTGATTCTTCAGTACTCTCTTTAATTATGCTTTTATATAGCCATGCAAATTCCGCATCCCAAGGAAAATAGATGGATAAAAATATTTAAATTCAGTCATTTTGATGTATTTTTTTTTTTTCAGATGTGACTATATATTTTGAAATAAAGTAAAATGATATTTTGAGTTTTTCAATTTTTTTTTAAATTAAAAATTGTGTGTGTTTTTTTTGTTAATGAATAGTGATCCTTAAAATTTAAAGAGTTACTATATTCATATTCTTAAAAAAATTATTCATGTTGTTCAATTCTAAATAGTAATTTTTAACAAATAAATGAAAATTACTATTGAATCTTCATATTTTGCAGAAAAAAAATTGAAGATTACAATTAGTCATGGTCTTACGATTAGTTATCTTTTTTATAATCATACAAATAAACAATATAAATTTAATATAACAAATAATTTGAACTAAACTATGAATTATACGATTCTTGACAGGTAGACTTGCAAGAAACGTGATCATGACTGGTAATCTTCTACTTAACGGCAAGAAAGCTAGACTCGCCTATGGTCTCGTCGTAAGTTTATTTCCACATTACAAAAACATTTATATAAGACAAAATTTCCATTTATCTTTTTTTTTCCATCGTATGGGTCACAAACCGACCCATTAGCTCATGTGGGCCACAAACCGATTTCACTAACTGAAACAAAAATTAAATGTAACATTCCGCTGCTTGGTAGACTCGAACCCTCATACTCTTGGAGAATCAGAGCCAAAATTTTCATTTATCTAACTGAACAATTCTATAGATATATACCTCCTCAGTTTTAAATTACTTATTTTTTTTTTTAATTTTCACACAAATTAATAAATCTTCCTTTAATTGATTTTTTCAACAATTTTCTATAAACATTCAAATAACAATCAATAAACTAATAGATTTCTAAATTAATTTTTTGAAACTCAAAAAAGCAACCATTTAAATTATTTGATTTAAATAAAAACATATAGAAAATCAAATAAAATGAAACAATTTTTTTAAAAAAAAATTCATCTAATTTAACACATAAAGAGTATATAATATAGGCATATGCAACTCAAATTACTTTAATTCATTTAAATGTTTACCATTTCACCATGAAAAAATTGAAAGAAAAAAACTATAGCAAAATTTATAGTAATTCAGCTAATTCATCGAATGATTTTTAAAAAATAAAGTAATTTTCTTCCATTTTTTTCAACCCAAAAATAATAGATCACTCGTTTGCCATTTTTTAAAACATTTTTCAGTTCACCAATTTTCATTCTTTTCATTTTTCCCACCGTTAATTGTTACAACCATAATTAAGATAAAATATCCATTTATGTAACTAAATAATCTTGGTTATATACTATATAGGCATATGTAACACAAGAGGACATATTATTGGGAACACTAACAGTAAGAGAAACAATAACATACTCAGCACACTTAAGACTTCCAAGTAACATGTCTTCTTCAGAAGTAGATGACATTGTACAAAGTACAATCATGGAGCTTGGTCTTCAAGATTGTGCCGATAGAGTTATTGGAAATTGGCATGCTCGAGGTGTTAGTGGTGGTGAAAGAAAACGTGTTAGTATTGCTTTAGAGATTCTAACAAGACCTCAGATTCTGTTTCTTGATGAACCGACAAGTGGTTTAGACAGTGCTTCTGCATTTTTTGTGATTCAAACACTAAGGAACATTGCACGTGATGGAAGAACAGTTGTTTCGTCGATTCATCAGCCAAGTAGTGAAGTTTTTGCTCTTTTTGATGATCTTTTTTTGCTATCTGGTGGTGAATCTGTCTACTTTGGTGAAGCTAAATCTGCTGTTGAGGTATTGATTAATGGTGAAATCTTGTTTAGGTTGCAATTGGTAGTAATAAATATTGAAAAAATGGGGGAAAATGAATAAAGAAAAGATGAGCTGAAAAATGATAATTTTTTTGTCATTATTTTAGGTTGAAATAAATGGAGAAAAAATAGTTTATTTCTTAAAAATAAGTGAATTGGTTGGATTATTGAGAAATATTTTGGAATTTGTTGTTCCATTTTTTCATTGCAAATGGTGAATCTTTATATGAATGAAATAAATTTGGGTTATTCAATCTAAATAGCAATCTTGATATGATTTTAATTTGAAAAATTTGGCTAAATAACCCAAATATATTCAATTCATTTAAATTTTAATAATTTGCAATGAAAAAACAGAAAAAAGTTTGGGCAAATTTCCTACAAATTAATTAATTTATTCGGTTATTTTGAGAAAAATAGAGTAATTATTTTCCTCCATTCTTTTTTTTTTTTGCATCTCTATTTTCCTCCATTCAACCTACAAATGATAGATGAATCATTTTTCATTTGTTTTTCTTTCATTTTTTAACACTTTTCAATTCATCTTTTATATATTCAATATTTTAATTTTGTTAAATTTTTTTAATATTTGTTACCAATTGCATCCATTGATTTCTTATATTGTCTAAATGTGGAAACTTTGGTTTTTTTTTTCGTAAAACTTTTGTTTTGTTTTGGTTTTGAAGTTCTTTGCTGAATCTGGCTTTCCATGTCCAAAGAAGAGAAATCCTTCTGATCATTTCTTGAGATGTATAAACTCAGATTTCGATACAGTTACAGCTACACTCAAAGGCTCTCAAAGAATTCAGGTAACATTTAAACAACTTGATTAATCCTTCTCAAGAACACACTTGATGATATCACAAGAATATTTCTCCAATGTTCTACATTCTCTCATCATTTGTATGACTATATACTACTCTAGGAAACACCAGCTACATCAGATCCATTAATGAATCTAGCAACATCTGTGATTAAAACAAGACTTGTTGAGAATTACAAGCGTTCAAAGTATGCAAGATCTGCAAAATCAAGAATTCGAGAGCTATCTAACATTGTAAGTTAAACTCTTTATTCCATTTTCAAAAGTTAAGTAGTGTTCATTAACTTAGTTTTTTACAGGAAGGGTATGAGATGGAGATTCGAAAAGGAAGTGAAGCAAGTTGGGGAAAACAACTAAGGACTTTAACAAGAAGATCATTTATAAACATGTGCCGTGATATTGGTTACTATTGGACAAGAATCGTTAGTTACATTGTGGTTTCCATAAGCGTGGGAACAATCTTCTATGATGTAGGCTTTAGCTACACCTCAATCTTAGCTAGAGTTTCTTGTGGTGGATTCATCACTGGTTTCATGACTTTTATGTCCATTGGTGGCTTCCCTTCTTTCCTTGAAGAAATGAAGGTACGTAATAACCCTAAACCCTAAACTTTAAACCCTAAACCCTAAAACCCAAAAACTCTAAATCCTAGGCCCTAAACCTTGTGATCTTGATTTCAACATTGTTTAATGGGATAACGGCCAAAAAGCCCTACACTTTATATTTTTGGTGAAAAATACCCTAGAGAATAAAATTAGCAAAAAAAACCCTCAATTTTATATTTTGGCGAAAAAAACTCTGGAGTTTGGTCATTTGGCAAAAAAAAAAAGACATTGGAGTTTGAAATTTGACCAAAAAAACCTGAAAAATTCATTTGACGAAAAAAACCTTGAAAATTCGAATATTTATTTAGCTACATGTAACAAATCGACTATTAAACTAACGGCAGATTTTTTCGCCCAGATATAAAGTTGACTGTTTTTCTTGGTAAATTTATTCTCCATCATTATCTTTTGGAGTTTGAAATTTGTCGAAAAAAACTCTGAAGAATACATTTGACAAAAAAAACCCTGAAAAATCGAATATCTATTTACCTATATGTAACAAATTGACTATTAAATTATTTGTTGTGATAGTTAAAATATTAATTTAACACTTGATAAAAACTAGAGTTTTTTTTAGTTATTTTCCCTAAGCGAACAGAGTTTTAAAGTTTAATTTAACGGAGGGTTTTTTCGCCAAAATATAAAATTGAATTTTTTTTTCTTGCTAAATTTATTCTCCATGGTTTTTTTTCGCTGTTATCCCTTGTCTAATTTGGATGAAATTGTGATTTGGTTTTGCAGGTGTTTTATAAGGAGAGACTAAGTGGTTACTATGGCGTTTCAGTGTATATTCTCTCAAATTACATCTCATCTTTCCCGTTCTTGGTGGCCATTTCAGTTATTACAGGAACTATTACTTACAACTTAGTGAAGTTTCGTCCTGGATTCTCTCATTACGCTTTCTTCTGTCTTAACATCTTCCTCTCAGTCTCTGTTATAGAGAGTCTTATGATGGTTGTGGCTTCTCTTGTTCCTAATTTCTTGATGGGTCTTATCACTGGAGCTGGAATCATTGTAAGAATATTTAACAACTTTGATTTTGCTGTCTTGTTATAAGAATCTTGAAGTGTGATTGATTGATTCTGTGTGTGTTTTTGTTGAAAAGGGAATTATAATGATGACTTCTGGATTCTTTCGTTTACTTCCTGATCTTCCTAAGATCTTTTGGAGATACCCTGTTTCTTATATGAGCTATGGATCTTGGGCTATTCAGGTAAAATTAAACTCTGTTTAATCAAGAACGTTAAGCTTCCATTTTCTTGAATCCATAATATACTCTTTTTTTTTTATTAAAATTAAAAGGCATTTCAAATTAAATTGAGTTAAATGAATTATATATTCAATGTTTCCTAAAATTGATATTCTTGAGTAATTTTTATAATTATAAAACATTTCATTAATACGAAAAATTATAATTTTGAAATTTAGGAAAAAATATTTTAGTATTACTAGTTAACATTATTTAGAAATAGGAAAAATATGGAAGTTTTCTTTCATTAATGACGTTTTATAATAATAAATTTTAAAATTATTTGTGGCGTTATTATTTCAATGATCAATAGATAATATTTCTGTTTTTTTCATGAAAAATTGTCATATTTTTGTAACAATATATTATAACAGTCACAAAACATATCACAAATTGTGACAATTTTGTTGACCGATATATTTTGGTCACAACAACATCACTATTTATGAATGCTTTTATAATTATATAGTGGTGTTAAAATATACTTCCTCCGTTTTTTTAAGGTAAGGTATTTTAGCCAAATTTTTGTTTCAAATTATAAATAGTTTTAGAATTCTAATGCATAGAAAGTAACATTTTGACAATAATATATCTACTTAAATGGACTTTATTGTACCTATTACATCAAAAAGTATTTATTTTTGTCATTTTCGTTGTTTTATTAATATGTGTAATAACCTTATATTAAAAAACAGAGGGAGTACAAATTATGAATGTTTTTAGGATTATATAGTGGTGTTAAAATATTGTGAGGTTGAGACGAAATATTTTAATAAGATAAAATTCACAAATTAATGGCCCAAATTAATACATCATAATAATTTGTATTATTGTAGTGAACACAAACAAAAAATTGTGTTTTTTTTTCGTTGTTGCAGGGAGGGTACAAGAACGATTTTCTAGGGTTAGAATTCGAGCCATTATTCCCTGGAGAGCCAAAAATGACAGGAGAAGAAGTGATAATGAAAGTTTTTGGAGTAAAAGTAACACATTCAAAGTGGTGGGACTTAGCTGCAATTTTAGGGATTTTGGTATCTTACAGGCTTCTGTTCTTAGTGGTTTTAAAGCTTAAGGAGAAAGCAGGTCCAGCTTTAAAAGAGTTACAAGTCAAAAGAACAATGAAGAATTTAGACAGGAGACCTTCGTTTAAGAGAATGCCTTCACTTTCTCTATCTTTGTCTTCAATGTCTTCAAGAAGACATCAGCCTCTAAGGTCACTTTCTTCTCAAGAAGGACTTAACTCTCCACTTCATTAATTAACAAGTTTTATTATGTGTTTGTTTGGCTTTGGTATGTTAGTTTTTTTTACTGTTGGAGAGTAAAATAAAAAGCAAAGTAAATGCTTAATTATATATATTAATTAATTGTGTTCAAGTTCTTAATTAGTTTGTTGAAAATAATAATTATGAAACTATATAAATTAGCAAGTAGTTATATACTTATATGAATTTTTTATTAAGAAATATATAAATTATAAATTAGCAGGGATCCCAATAAGCAAGCACAGAAATATAAATATTTAACAACAGCAACAAAAAAATATACAGCCGCTGTTGTTAAATTTTTTTGAGATATATTGATTTAAAAAAAATGATCTTTTTATGAAAAAAAGTTGGATTTAATTAGTTAAGTTTTGATAAGCACAAATTAATATATTGCCATTTGTCGAAACAGTGGTAAAGACTGGAGCATTTAAGTTTTTTTAAACTATTAATTTTATATTAGTTTTAAATTAAAAAAAGGGGGAATGGTTATTTTTCTATTAATTGGATAAAAACAAATAAAAATTAATCGACTTACAAAATTTAAAATTCAAAATTTTGAAAAAATTATTAAATTGGTATTCAAGTTTGAAAATATTTTTAGTTTTTATTTGAAATAAAAAAAATTACTAAAATCTAAATTAAAAAAAAATGATATAATGGAACTTTAGTATGTTACCTTTCCAAAAAAAGTATGTTACTTTGAAGACGTAACTCAAATTGTTTCATATGATAAATATCTGAAAAAAATAGTTAATTATACTGTTTTAAGAAATATGAAAGTAACCTAGGACCTAATTCAAAATTAGTGAAAAAGTCTCAACAACAAAATTGTTTTGATCTTTCATATGAAATATACCCCAATAAAAACCATGAGAGTGTTACATAAAAATTGGTTAGTCAAAAAAACGTTGAAACAAATTTAGTGAAAATAGAAAAAAAAACATATAATTTATAGAGAGTTCTATTTGAAAAAAAAAGTTCTATATGATTTTTTAGATTTGAATTTTTAAATATCTTTTTAAGATTTGGTTTCACATAGTAAGATATTATTTTATAAAAATAAGTTTGTTTTGTTAACGAAATTATTAATTATTTGGTTTGCGTTAAAAGAAATTTAAATAATTTAAGTTTTTTTTTGAAAAAACGTTTCTTTTAAAAAAAATGTAATTAATTATACCTATAAAAAGAATGTAATTATTAACCAAGTAAAAAAAATATGGAATTATAGCAAACAAAACTTGTGTTTTAGCATACATATATTTACAGATATAATAATTTCAATTACATAGACATTTGAAAACTTATAAGATCCCGAAAGAAGCTAACTATTTCTAGAAGTAACCTAAGAGCCGACTCTAACACATCATCGGAGGATGTTGTATCATTCGACCGATGGAAATGAAAATAATCAAAGAAGACTACAAGTCATATAATTCTTTACACAAACCTGCATAATCTTTTTTAAGTCATATCATTAATATCAAATAATCATATCAAATAATTTGTAATGAAGACATTATTTTTATAATTATAATTATTTTTTGTTAAATTTATAATTATAATTTAAATAGTAGATGATTGTAATTTCTTAATTATATTGTTTGTTTCTAACAATTTGGGCCATTATGAACCAGTACCTAAAACAAAATCATAACAAACATTATAAATCTAAAACAAGATAAAAACCAAAAATATGAATAAAAATATATAACTTAAAAGGAAAAAAAACTGATATGCTCATAATATGCACATAAAACTGATATAAAAGTAATATGTATGTGATATTGTAAATAAAGTAATATGCGAATCGTACATGATCCTCAATATTAATATATGTAATAAATAAATGTAACTTAACTTCAAACTAAACGAATGATATTGGATATGTGAATTAATGACTTAATATAGGACTAACTTTGTTTCACAAAATAATATTTTCTTCTATTTTCTTGTGAAATAATAAAATATATTAGAAGTATCCTATATGTGTCCATAATTTGAACAATTATATTTAAGATTTGTTTATAATACATCATTTTTTTTTTATAAATTTACACTTTTTTTTAATGAAATCATAAAAATATTCTTAAATTTACTCACTCTCTTCCACGATGCCATGTAGAGTTTTCTTACCTCGATGCACACATATTTATAAATTTATAAAATGACATATATATTCCTTTTTTTTTCACATCCAATCCATTGTTTCAAACTCACATTTATTAATTTTTTTTCCTTTTTTTAATAACTACAATGTTACTTTTGTCAAAAGATTAAAAAATATATAAAAAACATAAAATTTATAAATTAAGAGATGGAGGAGAATATTAGTTCAAATTTTATGATTTAACGATTAGAGGTTATGAACTATAATTTATGGTTTATAGTAAGTATATTTGTTTATTTTTTTTCAAAATGATTATATATGCATTTTTTTCGTTAATCTTTTAAACTCTCTTTATGATATATGTAGAAACATCTTTTTGATAAATAAAAAAAATAAAAATCAATTTCCAGTGAACTAATGTAGCATGATTCAAAAAAATTTTAATCTAATAATTATATGAAGTAGATCAATTTTCTTAAATATAAATAAGCTAATATAGTAATATATATATATATAATCGAAGATTATGTAATTAAACTGACCAGTCGGTCCAAGTCGTTTATGAATCATTAAGTAAACAGTAGTATTCTATGAAATTTCCATTCAATTTACTAATCTTTGGGAGACATAAAAATTAATACTATTTGTTTTATAATAATGGAGTCAACATAAATAACTTAACTTCTCCTTTAAGACTTTGAATCAGTCCACCACGACCACGACTCAGGTTAATTTTTGTAACCAAATAAATAATATATTTGGTAAGATAATTGAATCACTTAATATGTCATACATTTAAAAGAATGAGTCCAATATGGAACATGTCGAAAGTCTAAGAAAAATTACTATTTATAGATTAAGTATTATTTTATGTCGTCCATTATATAAGATGCGCATCTCTATTTCATTCTTTTGATATTTTTGTTATATTGAAATGTAAAGTATACACATAAACTATATCATAAAAAAATAAGTTTCGATATCAACATACAAAATCCATCTTGAAAAATTCAATGTCTTAATAATTAATATCAATAAAATAGATATAAAATTTATTGTAAACAAATTTATTGGTTGTAGTTTAATTTTTAAATTAATATATACATATATATATATATTTATTTATTTATATTTTAATCGGTGAAATTAACAAATAGTAGAGTTAGATTTGTAATTTCTCTGATTTAACATGAGTTTATTTTTCATGAATATTTATTGAAATTCAGTCCAAAAGTAACACTTGTAAAAGGAAACCATATTATATTCTTTTTTTTTTGTCAACAAACCATATTATATTCATTATTGACATTTGATGTGAAAACAAATGGTGACTGTAAATGTGTAAGTTACTATATATTTTATTTAATGTAATAAAGGAAAATTTGGAGAGATGACTAACTTTTTTTAACAACTAGAGATGACTAACTTTTTTTTTTTAAACACGAGATGACTAATTTGGTCTTCCATTTATTTTATTTTTCCTTTTTCCCTTTTTTTTTTTGAGACAGACAAAATGACAAAAAAGTATTCGTCAAAAAGTAGATTATGTTTGTTGACAAAAAATAAATAAAAAGAAATTTACAAATAAATATGTTGACTTCAATTTATTTCCCGAATATTTGGATTCTTCTAATTTTGTTTAATGACTAAATTCAATTCGATTAGTCTGTAGTATTTGAATAATTAATTTCTCGCAAAACAAGAATAGAAAATCAATTCAACTTTAAATAAAATATTAATTTGTCAAAAGTGTAAATCTTCATTAGTTATGATTGAAATGTTGATATTCATAGGGTCTTATAAAATTCAAATTCATTAAGACTTTAGTCGTTAGAAAAAAAACATGTGTTATTTTTTTTTACAAAAATGATTTTTAAAGTCAACTGGTTATTTCCATGTAACAGACGAAGCTGTCCAATTCAAAAATTTGGCTTTAGCTAGTCACCGTTTAATTGCTTTAACAAAAATCAAATCTATGGCGTATAGATTGACACGTGTCATAACTACAACGGAGGAAGAAGCGTGCACTTGCCCGTAGTGGAACTCAACCCCACGACCGCACACCACGCGAGATGGAAGGACCAGAAAATAAATCAAAGTCCTCAAAAGCTGCCACGCGTTGTTGTGGACCCCACTTATATCCGACGTTAATTAACGTCAACGTGTAACGTGTAAAATCTCATGAAATTAAATGAATTAAAAACAAAATTTGTTGTTGCCAGAAAATATAATTGATATATAGTGACGTAAAAAAAAAAAAAATTGATCTATACTTTTTTTCTTCAATACAAATTTAGAAATGATTTTACAATAAGCATTAACAAAAATAAGTCGTAGTTAATTTTTGTAGAAATTTTATTTGTAAGAAGTATTCAGTCAAGAGAATTTTAAAATTTAAAATGTAAATTTGTGTATTTTTTTGAAAATTGTCTAGTTACAATTGTTTTTTTTAAGTCACACTTTTATGTAAATATTAAAGTTATGGTATCTAATGGAATGAATGCCATGTGTATTATATGGTTTTTAGTGTTAAAAATTTGATTACATATTTTTAATACTAATAGGTTCATCAATCTATCACTCTCATGTGTAATTTTCAAAGATATTAGGGTCATTATTTTTTTTTCTAGAAAACAAACAAGACTAAGATCAATTTTTTAAAAATATTATCTAAATTCAGTAATACCCTATTATATTAGTGGATTATATAATGATTAGTTGATAGTATAAGAAAATCATAGCTGGCGAAAAAATATAAATTATTCCAGAAGTTAATCATACAAAATAAAATTAAAAAATGAGGATGTTATTGGCATGTCTCATTCCAAATTCGTGGAACTCTTTTTATTCACTAGGTGTAAAAAGTAAAATTACATATGATTTTAATTTATGAACAATATGCTGATGAGAAAAATGAATGTACATGAAAATACTATTTGTTCTAATAATACTTTTTTTAATATGTAAGTACACAAATTTTTTTTATTATAGATACATTTGAATTTTTTTTTTGAAAACGGAGTATATGAATATAAAAACTTATGACTTTTATGGCATATAATTATATAATTTGTAATATTATTTTGATTGAGTAAAACTGTTTTAAGCAATTTATAATTTATATGCAAATTTGAGTAAATAATATTAGTTTATATAGACAATGAGTTAATTCAATAGTCTAGAATAATATAATGATTGTTGAATTATTAAATCAAAACCCGTTTAAATATTATAGTAGCTAAACATATCGAATATATAATACTCAGAATAGTCTATATATTTGAATAACAGTATTATACCATGCATAATATTTTGATAATTAATTATATATTATTGAATGGTATTCAAATGATCTAAAGATAAATATTATAAACTTTTTTTTTGTAAAATAAATATCATAAACTTGATATTCTAATATCAATTTATTACTTTAGATAAATTATTAAATCTACTAATTTAGACAAAAAATTCAATTTACTAATTTAGATCAATAATCCAATTTATTAATTTAGTTAAATTTGATTTCTTCTTTTGATAAGTTTCTTTCGACAATTTTAATGTGAGGGTTCTGTGATATCCAGGAAAGCGATCCATTTTAGAGAGAATCTTTTATCTTGTTTAGCTTTTTTTAATTTAGTTAAAAATTTTTTAATTATTATTCAACGTTAAATTTAAAACTCGTACCAACTCAATATTAAATGCAGTTATTTGACCAGTAGCAAGTAGTCCAGTGGTTGACTACTT
>KE151965.1:51459-79644 GCA_000411095.1 Aethionema arabicum | reverse complement strand
GAAAAAAAAAAAAAAAATGCAGTTATTTTTCGTGAGTTAGTAGATGATTTAATTATATAATTTTTTTAAAAAAAACTATATATGACACCGTTTTTCTTTTAACTTTCTAAGAAAAATATAAATTAATTGCGAAAAAAATATGTAAACTAATTTGATAAATTGTTCAACAAATAAAGATATCTGATTCGTTAAAAAAAAAATAAAGATATCTGATTTGAGAAAAAAAAATACTCCATAAAAATAAAGATATTTGACATTTTTGTTACGACCAAAAAAAAAAAAATCAGACATTATTGTATGAATGGGGGTCAAAGGTTGGAGCTTTCTCGTTAACTTCAAAGCAATTACTGTTTGATGAAAAGTTGGATGCGTACGGCTCTGGAATTTATATTTATATAAATACTTACACAAATTTTATATGTAATGTATATACACATGTGCGTGTGTATATATATATATCTGCCGTCTTGAGAGGTATTTATAAGCTTCATCGTGTGAAGCACTTGATCTCACCATTCTCTCTTTCTTCTTCTCTCTCGTTTTCGATCATCGAAGAATTCAAATGTCGACCCATAAGCTAAATTACACTGTATACTTCAATTTCCCCCTCTTCTCTTTTCAGATTTTGTTTTAAGTGAATCAAAATTGCTTCGATTTTCTCACTGAAATTGGCGATTGAGTGCTTCGTAAATTTGATCTTCGATTTGGGAATTTTTGAAACCGATTTCGTTGAGCTGCGTTAAGCGAATTTTACGATCGGTTGTTGAAATCGATTCGTTAGCTATTAATCAGAGTTGAGATTTGAAATGCGAACCGATTCTTCGAAGCTTTGTTCTCACTCGTGTGCGCATGAATCAGAAAGGGGATTTTTGTGACTTAATTAGGTTTTTTTTGTAGGATTCTTATGGAAATGGAGATGGAATCAATTCATGCTCAAATCCAGAGAATGGTTTCAACGATTTATCTCTACTTACTCATTCAGAGAAAGCTGTTCAAGAGTTTCTTAGTCAGCAGACTCCGATGCAAGCAACAGACGATCATCTGATTGAGTTTTCAGAAGCTATGAGAAGTAAGTTTCGAATCTGTGTAGCAAAAACCTTCATCGTTTTTGTGTAAAACTTAACTTGAGAGATTCTTCAATTTCTGTAGCTGTTGCAAAGGCACTAAGAAGAGCTGCTGAAGGAAAGGCTTTAGCACAAGCTGAGGCTGCAGAATGGAAACGAAGATATGATTTAGAGAGATCAAGGAACGTAGGATTGCAGCATAAAGGTTTTTAACTGAATTTGTAGTGTTCTAATGGATTTGAATGGTGCTTTTGCCTATGGATGTGTTTGAATAAGAAAAGTTGTTGGTTTATATCACAGGACAGTCAAATGGAGTGTGTATCAGTGAATCTAATACTCCAAAGATGGATCAGTCTGCAAAATCTCCGCGGCTTTATGTTCAGGAAAATGGGAATTCAGCAATAAATGGCGTTGAGCGTATTTGCTCTCATGAAGTTCTCCAAAATGGTGGTTTTAATGGCTCTAATGGCGATACCAGCAAGTTGATGAAGAAGGTAATATAAAGTTAACCAATCCTTTTGCATTGCTTGAACCTGTAGAATACTTGATCTTGATGATTATATCACATCATGTGTTACTTTTGCTATTGAAACTGTGTGTATTACATGGTTGAAATATGTTAAAACTTGGTGCAGGCATCGTTTAAACTTTCATGGGGATGCAAGGGACAGGCTAATGATCAACACAAGAAAGAAATAGTTTCATTTGAGAGAGGGAATATCACTACAGCAGAGCGCAGTAGTAAACAAGTAAGTGTATTGTTTTGTCTTTGAACTTATAACTAAAAGAGTAAATTCTTAGATCTTAGGCTTCTTATATTGGAACTATATGTTGCAGTACTTGAAGAAGTTGCTGTTGTTTTCAAATATGATCACTTAAGTTGTTCAGTTAAGTCATATGTAGGCTAATGTAAACAACTTCTGATTTCAGATTGCACTGACATGGGAGTCTAATCCAAAAACAGTGCTTATTTTCACTAAACCTAATTCAAGTTCTGTACGAATTCTTTCTGTGGAAATGGTTAGGTCAGTATCTATTATGTTCTCTTAACTCTTACACTTAACCATATAGCTAGTTTCTGTACTTTTATCTGAATCTCTGTGTTTTGCTGCTTCATCTCTTTTAATTCTATCTCTCAAAAGTGTTGTATGTAGATTTTGATTTTACTTTAACTTTCAGATGGTTGAGAGCGCAGAAAGGACTAGATATCTATGTGGAACCACGAGTACGAGCAGAACTTTTAGCAGAATCAAGCTCCTTTAGTTTCGTACAAACTTGGGAAGATGGTAAGCTGAGATTAGTCAGTTTCTTCTCTGCCTTTGGTGCTTATACAAGAACTGTTTATAGAACACAGACTCCAGCTGTTTCAATGGCGGTTCTTGATGCTTATTCTTTGAATTCTTCATTTGTTATGCAGACAAGAAGATTTCACTTTTACACACAAAAGTTGACCTTATTATAACTCTTGGTGGGGATGGTACAGTGCTATGGGTAAGTTTATATCATCTCTGTTTCTGTAACGTTTTATATCATCATATAACCAATTTTGACATGGATTATGTTAACGATTTACAGGCAGCATCGATGTTTAAAGGACCAGTGCCTCCAATTGTTCCATTTTCAATGGGATCTTTAGGATTCATGACACCTTTTCGTATCCTTAAATCATTTCTTTAACTTGTTTCTAACCATCACTTAACTTAGCAGCACTACACTCTAGCATTGTTCTTTAACTCCAAATCCATCAGACAGCGAACATTACCGAGAATGTCTTGAAGCTATTTTAAAAGGTCCGATCAGTATAACACTGCGTCACAGGTTGCAGTGTCACATCATCAGAGACAAAGCTAGACATGAATACGAAACAGAAGACAATATGCTTGTTCTAAATGAAGTCACAATCGACCGTGGAATCTCTTCTTACTTAACCAATCTTGAATGTTACTGTGACAACTCATTTGTCACATGTGTACAAGGCGATGGACTTATATTATCCACAACTTCTGGTAGCACAGCTTATTCACTTGCAGCTGGAGGATCTATGGTACATCCACAGGTAAACATATATATTCCCTGACGATAACATGCTCCATTATAGAACACATGGAATATATTCTAACTTAGTTTTTTTTCACAGGTTCCTGGTATCTTATTCACACCTATCTGTCCACATTCTTTGTCGTTTCGTCCTCTGATATTACCTGAACACGTGACAGTAAGAGTTCAAGTACCGTTTAACAGTAGAAGCTCTGCGTGGGTATCTTTTGATGGGAAAGATAGGAAGCAACTTGAAGCAGGAGATGCATTGGTGTGTAGCATGGCGCCATGGCCGGTCTCTACAGCTTGCCAAGTGGAGTCTACTAATGACTTCTTAAGAAGTATTCATGATGGGTTACACTGGAACACAAGAAAGACTCAATCTTTTGATGGCCCTCGTGAGAGTTAACAAGAGTTTACTTTACTTTACTATCTGATGTTGTCTGTCTTTAAGTATTTATCTATACCTGCATACAAATATAGATGTAAAGGAAACAAATGATGGGAGAAAATAGTTTGTAAAAGTGATGATCATGAAAAGTTTATGAATTAAAGATATATTATGTTCTCTATCTATCTTTAAACATAGAAATGGTGTCTGCAAGATCGTAGATAGCTTCTGTTCTTTCATGATTCTTCTAAAGTGATTAGCTACATAAGTTTAAACTACTTTGTTACGTGTTGTAGATATAAGATTGGTTTGACTTACGTTGGTCAGTAAGATGGATCATCATCATCGTAGTCACCATTGATACTGTTGTCGATTTCTTGATCCATTAGTGCTCTGCTTTTAGCTCTTTGGGTTCTACCTGATGCTTTTAATGGTTTTGCCTTCTCTGCCTGCAACTCCATGCCTTTCTCTGATGGTTTCCTTTTTCTCTTTCCTCTAGTTTCACCCATTTCTTCTGCAATAGAGAACAATATGTTAATGATGTTTTAAACTTTACCTTATTATCTCAGGTTTATAGATGTAAACTGTGTTTTTAATATACGGTAATATAAGCTGGTATGGTCTTCTCTTACCTCCTTGTGGACTTGATGTATGGTCTACCCCAAGTCCATTTTGTCCAGCATCTTCAGAAGCAGGAGATGAAGAATTATGAGATGTTTTTAACTTAATGCTTTCAGCAAACTTGTCGGGCTGCTCGTTTGTATCTGGAATCGGTTCAGCTGGAAGGTAACAAAGTTCTTCCACTGATATATCTGAATCACTATGAGCATCCTTTTCCACTGTCTCTATGTCAACTTCTTCATCTTCATTAACATCTTTTACTTTCACCTACAAGCATAAAACAATAGAATTCAGGAAAAAAAACAGGATTGATATAATGTCAGAGAGAATCCATATGCAGTTATTCGTTCATTTTTTCACCTTTTCTGTTTCAGGTATCATATCGAATTCATCTTCTCGTTCCACATACTCTTCATTTTCCTCAAGCTCCTTGAAATCAGGAGCAAATGCGCTCCAATTCTCTGTGTAATCTTTGGCCCAAATATATACTAAGCCAGCTAAGGAAACAGAGATGATTATTGGATGAACAGGATGCCAAGCTAGATCAATCAATGCTTCTTTAGGACCTTCTAATATTTTCACAAGATGCCCGGCTCGATCCCATATATAAATCTTATGTTCTCCCTTGCAAGCAGAGCCCCCAACAACCCATTCACCATCACCACTAAAACACGGCGCTTTCCAGTGCATTTTGGTAACTGAATCTTGGAATTCCCTGAAGAGTGTTAAACATTTTGATCCAACAGTCTTCATTTTCTCAACACCATCAAGCTCATCTTCGTTCTTGCTTAACTCTTCGAGAGATCTAAGCACATTTTTTGCTGGAAGTAGATTTTCATATATCCTAATGGTGCGATCATGTGAATTTGTGAGGAGATATTGCCCATCTCTGCTAAATACTATGTTTTTCACTGGTGCCCCGCCAGAAACAGGAACGACCGCAAGAACTCGAACAGTTTTATAATCTATTATTAGTATTTCTCCTTTGGAATTCCCTATATAAACAAGATCACCAGATTTGTTAAAGCATGCTGCAGCTGGAGAGAAAGGAGGACCTGATTCTGAACATTTATTGCGTTGCTGAGGAGCTAATATATCTGGCATCTCAGGCACGGTAACTGGAAGCAAAGTTGTACAGCCAATGTCGAAGTCAACTATCATAGGAGCAGAAGAGAGTGGGCAGGCTAGACACAGAGAAGGTGAACTTAAACCAGGATTTAAACGAGCATGTAATGGAGTTTGCTGAAGAATTGTCCGAGCAATCTTCTCTCCGGTCATCACATCCCAAAGAGTTAACGACTTATCGGCAGCTGACACAAGCAGACGGTGTCCATACTTTGACCAGCAGACACTTGTGATTGCAGCTACACAATCATTATCGCGAAGCTCCTTAGCAATGCCTCTAGTTTCAAAATCCCAGATTACACAGCCACCATCCGCACATCCCGCTAACAAAGAACGAAGCACGATTTCGTCACTAAAGATTCGAAGCCACTACTAGGACCTTTAATCAAACAGCAGGCTACAAGGAGAAAAAGAAGAGATTGTAGCCACAAAGGGGGTTAAAAGTTACCGGCGAGAAGAGTGCCACGGTGATTAAACGCAACGCATTTGATGACCCCATGCTCCAAATATTCTTCTATCACCTCCGGAAAATCTCCTTGCAATGGATCTATATACACAAAGCCAACAAAATTACACCCAGAATATAATGTAAATGCGAAATTGGATAGCATTGGGAACTGGAAGCAGGACTATAAATGGAATCATCACCTATAATCGGAGCGTTCATGTTCTCTTGTTAGTCTTCAACAGTACTGGCGGCTCTAAAGAAGTGCAAACCGTGTGAATGCACAGAGCTCTCGAAAATTAGGGTTCGTCACAGCGATCAAATACGATGCAGCAAAAATTGAACAATATACCAGTCTAAGCTACGCAAATTATCTACTATCCGTGTACTATAATAGAATGAGAACAATTAGGTTTATCAATCTCATTCCTCAATTCCTCCGGCCACGAAGAACATAGAGATCGACGAAACCTTTGAAAAGAGGAAAAATTAACGTTAACCAACGGAACTACACGAAGAATGCGAAAAATCTAAAAACTAAGCCCTGGCTTCGGAGGAATTACTGGAAAAAGATGAAGTTTAAGAGAGAAAGAGACAGCGCCATGGCAGAACGAGGAAGCGCCCCAAAGTGAAAATAGCGCTGAAACAATTTTTTTTTTTAACTCAAACGTTGAAACAACTTTAAGAGAAATCTATATTTTTTTTCCTGTCAAAGAGAAATATTGAATTACTTACTGAGCATCACTAATTAACAATTTTGCATACCATATAAAATAGAAGAGATAAAGAGACCCAAATATAAATAAATTTACCCAAAATAATATAGACATCTACTGATCTGCATATAATACAGTATAAAAAAGCCAGCAAATATTATTAGCCGATCGATGTATAAGTTTTCTTTGGTAACTATAAGTTGGTATATAGAGGTCGGTTAGAAGATTTTTCATGCTTAAAAAAAAAAATTATACCTCACTCATAAAAAAAAATCATCAAAAAAATATTATGAAAAGAAATTATATGACTAGAGCTAGATATTTGGGTATTTGTTCGATTTTGGTTTGATACTCTCGGTTATTCGAATCTTCGGTTTCATAACTATAAGATTCGTTTCGGTTCTTTAAAAATTTTGGTTCAGTTCTAGTTTTGGTTCAGTCAGATTTGAATACTTGATAAAAAAAATTAAAAAAATAACCAAAAACTAAAACAATACCCAAAATAATATTAAAAAAATACCCCAAAAACGAAAATTACCAAAAAAAAACAAATTTTGAGACTAAAATTTGAAGCCCTAATAATTTTGAGGCTGTATATATTATTCGTAGCTAACTATTCCCTCTGTTTTTCTATATTTCTTTTTATTAATACATATATATTAATTCAATGGTGAAAATAACAAAAATAATATTATGTTTTGCGTTATTGTCAAAATGCAATTTTCTATACGTTTTTTTTTTGTCAACGCAATTTTCTATACGTTAAAACAACAAAAAATTGACTAAAATTTCATGTAATTCGAAACTAAAAAAATATATATATTTGCGAAAGAAACTAACTATGTATTTAATTACTTATACTATATAAAAACTAGCATTTACACATACCCAAAAAAAAAAAGTAAAAACGCAAATGCCATTATACTATACTACCAAGTCTACCATCATACTATATAAAAACTAGCATTTACACTATACTACCAAATACCAATAATCTAGTACATTTTTTTAAAAGAACTCCACGAGAGTTGTTTTCACTTAGATAGAACACGCCACGTGGCAATAACCCATTTGCACAAAATATCCTATCTGGATAAGAAAACGTATCATTTCTTCTCATTCCACACAAACCCAAACTTGTTAATTAAAACACAAAAAATCCACAACACAACCTCACAAAACCAACTCAAAATCACAATGGCTTCCATGACCATGATAACTTCATTTCTCCCAACCGTTACTACTCTTCCTTCATCCGCCGTTAGCCGTAACGGAAGAAGAACTCTCTTTATGGTCAAAGCCTCCACAAGCAACTCAGAACTCAAAGTCAACGAACAGTCAAAGCAAGAACAAAACATCAAAACAAGGAGAGATCTCATGTTTGTGGCTGCAGCTGCTGCCGCTTGTTCATTGGCTAAGGTAGCAATGGCTGATGAAGAAGAACCAAAACGAGGCTCAGAAGCAGCTAAGAAAAAATATGCTAATGTTTGTGTCACAATGCCTACTGCTAAAATCTGCCGTTATTGATTCCACCATTACAACAACAAGAAACTGCATCCATTACTTATGTCTTTCATCTTTTAATTTCGGTAAATTTTCTCAAATTTGGTATGTATTCATATATTGGCCATCATATTTAAAAGAAAAAGACCAGTCAATTTTTCATACTCTAGCATTTGTGTCAACGCTTTAGATTGCAATAATTCAATATTATATCTTATGAAAATTGAATGAATATCATGAAGACACGGGTTTTGTGGATCCAGTTTTTCTTCAATCGCTTGAGATATAATATATGACTAGGATTGGGATTTTTAAATATTCTTTATTTTATTTTATTATATTATATTATATATTATATGTTTTTATTGTTTTTTTTTTCTTGAATAGTTCATTACTTAATTAAAAACGAGTCTGAGCTTATTACCCGATACAAAGGTTTCCGCTGATGGCGGTAAAAAAGATGTTACAATAGATGAGCATAACTGATTTGCTCTCACTAATTGTTAGTGTTATTGATTTGAATTTTTTTTATATGACATATTTTTTTGTGTTATTATTTTTAAATCTATCCAACAAACAACAATTTAAGCTAATATTTAATTAAAAATATATATAATTCACATTAATCATAACTTTATTTTCCGAAATTGATGAAATAGTAAAACTTGTGAACGACAAATCAAATATATTTTCTTTGTATTTTTAATTCCTTTTAAATTTCTTTATTTTATATAAAGTTGATCAAAGTGAGATTTATGAGCGATGGTTCATTTTATTTCCCTTTGAAAAGTAGTTTAATTAAAAAATTGTAAGCTTTTTTCCACCTTAATAATTTGCTTAAATTAAAAGTATATGTGAACTATTATGGACTATTAAAACTATATTTAATTTTATACAACTGATATGAATCAAGATTTTCTAGTTTATGAGTAAAATTATCTTGTTTCAGAAGAATGATTAACGGATTAAATCAATGGACTACTCTTATAATTACATTTGATTAAAAAAAATGATTGAATAAAATATTTGTAAAATATATTTCATAATTGTTGTAACAACATGAATAGTTAAAAGTGTGAAGTTTAACACATAATTATAACGTTTTACCGAAAATTAATAAGTCATGAATTATTGTGTATGAAATTATATTTATTTTAAAAAACATGAATATATAAATAATTTGTGGGTTATCATTCATAAGTGTATTTTAAAACAATTGATACATCTTGATCTGACTTTATTTCTCATTCAAGTGATTTGTAATTCAAAACATTGTGAAGATAAAAAAAAAAACTCAAAACATTGTTCTTTTTATCTTCTTGACCTTCCTATCAATACATATTTCATATAGCTTTACTACACGTGTATTATTTTCGCAGTCTTTAAATATTTGAATGATTTTTAAATTGGGCTTCATCTTCTAAATTGAAGAACACAACCTCCACCAGTGTCTACTGTTTTACCATTTTTTGTTGAAGTTTGTACTTCTTATATGACAGAATCTTAAAAAGAATTTCAAAGTAGCCTTCTCTTGTTTTGTTTCTCACAGTCTATCTTCACACCTTTTTTTGAGTATGTAGTTCCGGGAAAATATATAGTTATTATAATAAGTTTTAGTCATGTAGGATTTATTAGTACTTAACATACATAAACCATTAAAGTATTCACTAAAGATACAATAGTTAGAATGTGGAACAAATAATAATAGAAAATGATTAAAAATAATTTCCATAAGTTTGCAGTAAAATTTGAGAAACCAAATCTTTTGTCGGTAAATCTCAATCTAATAGTCTTTACATGAAAAATTTCTACCGGCATAGTAGTAAGTAAATCCAAAAGTAGTCTTGATTTTGATTTATTTTTGAAAGTTTCATGCTTAAAAAGAAAGATTTAAAAAAATAATATACTAAAATGTCGAATATATTACAAAAACAAATTTAATACCATAATTTTGATCAAAATTAGAAACCCAAAAATACTCTTTAAAAAGGATGGAGATGCTAATACTAAAAAGTGTCGATACACGGCCACAACGTATATCGCTATAAATTTTTTGATACTTTTGTACAGCATGGTAGCAAAATTGTATTAGAGAAGCTAATAAAATGATGGAAAATACAAAAACTCTTCTATATTGATCTGATTCAACAAATGCACGTGTGTCTATTGAGTATGCCCCTTTTACACGTAGTCAAGTACAATGTATATGTATCGGCCTTCACACATAATAGATCCCCTACCATAAAAGAATTAAAACTTACTATTTTGTTTACTATCTACAGAGTAAGAAGCAGCATGTTGGAGGATAATTCTCCGCAATATTGATACCGACATATCCGTGAAATGAGCCACTGAAGGACCTTGCGCCAAAACCTACAAATAAAGCTACCTGCGTGCATCAGAAATAACAATGTCAATGCATGCTTTTATTAAAAGCAAGAGCGTCATTACCACCATCACCAATCATACTACAAATATGTTTCCTTTCTTGCAACTTCTTGACAATTATAATATTTATGCCATGGATTCTAATGGAAAGTGGTGTTAGAGAGAAAGAGAAAGTGATATGGTGATGGCAAAGAAGCGTGAAAGCTCTTCATATTAGCTCTTCTACATAATACTATCATTCCATAGTAATATAATGGTTTTATTATAATGGACAGTTAATCTGTTGAGACTATATTCCACGGACAAACCTGCTTGGGAAAAGATCTTAGGTATAGAAACCGGCAAACAAATTATATGTCAAACAAAAGAAATGGTTAGCATTACTATTAACTTTACGTTAACATTATATAACTTGTACCTTCCAAATTGGTAGAACAAAGAAACTTAGATCCAAACAAACACACCTTAAACAAACACACATCAAGACTAAAGAAGACATAGTAAAGATTGAGAACTGAGAGCTATACATACCATTTTGTTGTAACTTTTCAGCTGCTTTAATGAAATCTTTTCTTTTGCAATGATTTGACCATTTGGCACTCCTAATAGTCCAGGAGATCCGTTATCATTAGGACCACTTTCAACAAGTTGGATTCTCTATAGCAGAATGTCAGCCTAAAAACAATAAAAGCAACACTTAAGACAATCGTAAAGCTTGAACATTTCAACCTTGTTTTCACCAAGAAAATGTTGAAAAAACATATGTATGTAGAGTTGTGCATACCATTTGCTCCAGCAATTAGAAGAACCCATCTTTTACCAGGAACTCCATTCCTGATAGATTCACCCTTGAGATTGCTTTCGTGGGATTTAACTGAGACAAGATGTAGACCATAAGCAAAGACAATAACTGGAAAGTAAAGAAGAGAGGAGATCATTGTTTGAAATGTATAGTGTGTTACTTTGTGTTTGTGATGAAATCAAAGTGTAAATTAGTATAATTTAAAACAATAATGAAGAGAGAGGAATTCATGGGAACAAATTTTATAAAGATAACATCTTTGGGAAAATTTTAAAGAGATAGATCATCAGAAAGGCAAAGAACGAAAGCCATCACAAGAAGGGTATTATGCAAAAGACAACCTCATCTATACAGCTCTGGAATCGAGCCCCATCTCAGAGAACTTTTCAGAAACAATTATGGAGAATTCAAATGCTTTGGTCCATCACTGACTTTAAATCAGTGTTGTAATCATTTATTGGAAGTGCCAACTGAGGAAAATGTGCCTGGAGCACAGGAAGGCGAGCATTAGGAAAAGGGTCCACTCAAGCATGAACTCATTAAGTTTAGCTTTCTGCTTTATTAGACCTTCAATATTTGGTAATGTAAAAGGTACATATACCTGGAAGAGCAGATTCGCCTTCACATGAGGATTTAAGCGAGCGTGCAAGGGAGTTTGCTGAAGAATTGTCCGAGCAATCTTCTCTCCGGTCATCACATCCCAAGGAGTTAATGACTTGTCCGCAGCTGACAAAAGCAGACGGTGCCCATACTTTGACCAGCAAACACTTGTGATTGCAGCTACACAATCATTATCACGAAGCTCCTTAGCAATGCCTCTTAGTTTCAAAATCCCAGATTACACAGCCGCCATCGGCACATCCCGCTAACAAAGAACGAAGCACACTTTCATCACTAAAGATTCGAAGCCACTACTAGGACCTCTAATCAAACAGCAGGCTGAAAGGAGAAAAAGAAGAGACTGTAGCCACAAAGGGCGATATAAGTTACCAGCGAGAAGAAAGCCACGGTGATTAAAAGCAACGCATTTGATGACCCCGTGCTCCAAATATTCTTCTATCACCTCCGGAAAATCTCCTTGCAATGGATCTACATACACAAACCCAACAAAATTACACCCAGAATAAAATGTAAATACGAAATTGGGTAACATTGGGAACGGGAAGCAGGACTATAAATAGATTCACCTATAATCGGAGCGTTCATGATCTCTTCTTAGTCTTCAACAGAACCGGCTCTAAAGAAGTGTAAATCGTGTGAATGCACAGAGCTCCCGAAAATTAGGGTTTCTACGTGACGGAGATCAACACGACGCAGCAAAAATTGAACAATTATATCAATCTAACCTACGCAAATTTCTACCATCCGTGAACTACAATAAGAGAGAACAATTAGGTTTATCAATCTCATTCCTCAATTCCTCCGACCACGATAAACATAACGATCGACAAAAACCTTTGAAAAGGAAGGAAATTAACTTCTACAAACGCAACCACACGAAGAACGCAAAATACTAAAAACTAAGCCCTGCTCCGGAGGAATTACTGGAAAAAGATGATGAAGTTTAAGAGAGAAAGAGACAGCGCCATGGCAGAACGAGGAAGCGCCACAAAGTGAAAATAGCGCTCCTTGAGGGTTATTTTCACTTAGATAGAGCACGACACGTGGCAACATTCTCATTCCACAGTCAACTTTTTCATACGCCATTACGAGAACTTGATTTAGAGGAAACAGAATCAAAAACCACTTAAATCCTGTAATCATTCTTGAACAATGTGTATCAAAATAGTAACCAAAGAATATTTTCCTAAACAATTGGCTATCTACAAAATATCTACATCATATTGTAATACAACGTTTCCGTATTACAATAAGAGGCGAATATAGCCCGCAGATCTGCAATTGAGGTGTAATCTCCTTCATTCCTTATCTGTTGGGATACAGCATTGTACCTATGGGGTAGTGAGGCAAATACTTTCTGTATGATCTGTTCATCAGATATCACACCACCAAAACTCCGAATCTCTTGGGCTAATCGCTCAACTCTGTCTATGTGTGAAATAATGAAGCGGTCTTCTTCTTCCATCTTGATTTCTTGAAATTGGGTAAATTTTTGGTTTGCTTCTTGAAGAATATCCCAAAGTTCTTTAGAAGAGGAAGCGAATTTAGTCTTCGAAAAGAGAGGAAAAGAAAGATGATTTTCCAAAAAGATTAGGGCTTCTGCATCTCTCACACCCATCATTCTCCAGTGTCTAAGAGCTCGGACTTGAAATTCATCTTCGGGTAATTCTGTATTTTGTACAGGGTTTGGTGGAACACCATCTCGCACGATCTCCCACAGTCCCATGGCACGAAGTCTTGTATGCATTGTTTGGCGCCATTGCTCATAATGCTCTTGATCGCGTAAATAAAGCACCGCCGCCATAATCGCTCGCCGGGTTTCTTGATTTATTTCCGTCTTTCTTGGAGAGAGAAAATTTTTGAGTGCTTATTTCATACGAGGACACGTATATTTATACGCGCGGGTTTTTTTTGTTTTTTTTGAGTATTTTGCAAAATTAAATTATGTTTTGAAAACTGATTAAATATAAAATCGCAGGTTATCTTTCATAATAATATATTTTTCTTTGTTGGAACATCTTTCATTGATGAAATTGAAAAACTTGTGAACTACAAATCAAATATTTGTTTTCTTTGTATGTTTATTGCTCATAAGTTTGTTTTATAAAGTTCTTTAAATTGAGATTTATGAGTGATCGTTCATTTTCTTTCTTTTACAACAAATAATTTAATAAAAAATTATAAACTATTTTATTTACTTATACAACATCAATAATTTGATTAAATTAAAAGTATGTGAACTATTATTCCTAATTTTATATTTTTTAATTGATAATATTTGTGTATTAAAAATAGATGAAATAAAGAATTTATGGACTATCGTTTAAGGCTATATGTATTTTTTTTTTTTAACAATTGATACAAATAAAACATTTCTATTTTACAATTATAATTATCTTTTGTTTCAAAAGAATGATTATCTGAGTAAATCGATGTACTACTGTTATAATTACATTTGATTTAAAAAATGTTTGAATAAAATATTTGTAAAATATAATATATTTTTTTTAACAACAAGAATAATTGTTGGAAAAAAAACCAACATGAATAATTTAAATTGTGAAGTTTGACACATAATTATATTTCTGTACGGAGGAATAATAAGTCTAGAATGGATGACTTATTGTTTATGATTATATACATATATCTTTTTCCAGATTATATTTATTTTAAGAAACATGATTATATAAATAATTGTGGGTTATCAATTAGCATTCAAAATGTTTTTTTAAACAATTGAGCATAACTCATAAGCTTGCTCTTTCTATCTTCTTGACCTTTTCCATCCATACATATTTCTTATAACTTTTCTAGGTGTGTATTTCTTCGCTGTCTTCAAATCTTTGAATCATCCTCTTAACCGAAGAACACAACCTCCATTTAATCCCTCGAAGTGTCTACTGTTTGACCTGTTCCATCACCATCTTCTTGGTTGGAGTTTGTAGTTCTTATATAACAGAATTAATCTTTTACAGAATTCCACAGTAGTCTCCTCTTGTTTTGCTAATTTCTCATATTCTATATCTTCACAACCTTCATTTGAGTATCTAGTTCCTGAAAAATACCATAGTAATTATAATAAGTTTTAGTCATGAAAGATTTATAGGTATTTTTCTTAACATACAAATGAACCATTAAAGCATTGGCTAGAGATGAAATAGTTAGAATGTGGAACAAATAGAAAATAATAATAAAAAAAAACTAATTGTCATAAGTTTGCAATAAAATTGGAGGAACCAAATTTATTGTCGATAAATCTCAATCAAATAGCCTTTATATGAAAGATTTGTGCAAACGTAGTAGTAAATACAGAGTGTAGATGCATAGACCTCAACAAAATATTCATGCAAGAAGTGAAGATTTAACTCTTGCTTTGTGTGGATTACAAGTGGGACCCTGACTAAAATGCGAATTTGAAATACCTGACATAGCTGGTGTTAGGATTCCATCCCCAGTAACCATATGGAAGTGTTCTGATCAGAACTAAGAGGAGGAAAACAGAGTGTTGAAGTAATTATTTTATGGTCGCAGCTCATTCCAGCTCAGGACTTGGGAGTTTGAGTCTAAAGTTCTTAACATTAATAAAATGTTGTGTTTTACACTAGTATTAGCCCCTTCTATGCAGGGGAATTCCTTGATTATGTATAAATTAAACAAATTCATATAATATCATTAATTCAATTTAGACAAATACCTTACATATTTTTGTTTAAAAATCATTTTAATATTCATTGCTAAAATCCTATTACATCAAGAAATGTGTTATACATATTTATAATATGGAAAAACAAATATTTGCCAGTGTAATAGTTTATTGTCATTGTTTTTGTACCATGTGATGTAACATTTATAGTGGATTATTACACACAATAAGAAAAAGTAATTTATTTTTAAATAATTTTTTTAGGTATAACTGATTTCCTAAAATCTCTCATCATCAAAGATTAAATAATATATATAATGAACAACAAACATTTCAATTCATAAATTATATATTTTTTTAATTAATATATTTAAGATTTATGAAATTGTTCACATCAATTATGATTTAATAAGATAACAAAATTCGAAAAAATATATCTAATCAAACTTGTTCATATTACAACATTACAGAGGACTAACTGTGCACTTAAACGTTTAATTATTATAACAAGATAACATAGGACTGAGAAAGAGATTTTTCAAGCATAACTAAAATAAATAACATCAAAAAAAGAAAAAACTAAAAAAGAACTCGTCGTTCTGAAAAAAAAACAAAAAAAAACCAAAAAAATTTCAAGACTAGATTATCCTTATTCCAACCTAAATTGGTTAAAAACCCAAAAAAAAAAAAAAAATTTAAAGTGTAGATCTTAAATCTCCCTTTAGTTTGTTACTTTCTTTTAGCAAATTCCAAACCTCTTTGGCCGATTCGGAGGTGCGCGTCATCCTAAAATCTGAATCTGAAATATTACATTGCATAATGTTGAGCGCCTTGTAGTTTTTTATAAAAAGATATCTCCACTCACGAAGATCTTCAACCGAAACATTCGCAGCTAATTCTGGATTCTCCACTGGATTCGGCGGGAGACCAGTTTCAATAATATCCCAAACTCCTTTCTCCATTAGTATACTTTTGATCTTCGAAGCCCAAACCTCATACTTCAATTCACTAACCCCATACTCCAATTCACTTTCCATATAGCTCAGCATCCTAGCCTTATACATAGCTTCATCTCTTACAAAGGTTTCTTCCTCCATAATCTCTTTAAGATTTCTATGTTTCCTTTTTTTTTTTTTTATTATTTGGATCTTTATATAATAAAAATTATTTTTTATTATTATTATTTAATGATTATCGTAAAAATCCACAACAGTCGATATATATACTACTACCTAAGTTTTGGGTGTAATTTATAACGAATTAAAAAAAATATAGATTATTTGCAATAGTATTCGAGATTTTTTTTAATATAAATTTGATATTTTTTTCTAGTTGGTTCAGAATTTTCCGGGATTGTGCCAACGATTATCTATTAAATTGTTTCGATATACATTTTTTTTATTCTAATGATTATCTACTTAAGTAGAATACTTCAACATGTTTCCACGAATTTAAAAAAAAAATTAGTTCAGAGTTTTTCGGGATTGTGTCAACGATTATCTATAAAATTGTTTCAATACAATTTTTTTTTCCCAATGATTATCTACTTCAGTAGAATACTTTTGACATGTGCTCCACGAGATTTTTGTTAAATTTTTCAATTATTTAATCTATAAATCTAAAAGATTTCAACTAAATTTTATTTACCTATTTAGTTAACAATTATTTCATCGGTACCATAAAACTTGGTGTTTTAGAAACAAATAATAAATGATTAAATATAATTTTTAATATTTTTTTTATTATTGCTTCGTGTACAAATGTTTTTAATAATTAACGCTAGTTTTCATCAAAATTCAGTTTTATTTACAAAACCAAAATCCAATTTCGTAAAAAAAAAAAAAAGTCAAACATAGAGTCAAAATTTACTTCTGGAAACTTCAATCTAATGTCAACATGACCACTAGTATTTTAGTCTTGGGGAAGTACAAAAAGACATCAACTTAGTTACCTAGGAATGTAACTAGAATCCAGTATTTGGCTGGCTTCTGTTTTGTCTGAATGGTTTCGTCTTGGCTACATCTACTACTATCAACCACCCATTAATAATCTGAAAATTCAAAGTCAGGCTAACATCTGAATCAACTATTTCTCCCTCTCTAAAACCATTTTCGAGTAGATAAAAAGAACATTCAGGGTCTCAAAAGCTTAGTGTACCTTCCCATTCATCTCTTGTAGCGCCTTGCTTGCAGCTTCCTCTGTTGTGTACTCTATAAAAGCATATCCTTTTGATCTCTTTGATATCTTATCCATTATTATTTTTACTGCAGATAAATTAATTATAGAATGTGATCATCTATCTTTTCCCAACATAAGATTTGATGCACGGATTGGGAAGAAACCATGTGTACCTTCTACTAATTCACCAAACTCCTCAAATGCTGCACGTAATGTCTTCTCAGATGTGTAGAAAGACAGTCCTGAAATTTGGTAAATTCAAAGATTCCATCACTAATGTAATCTACTAATCTTCTTAATTAATCTATTCATAAATCTTGATTCGAGCAAGCGAATTAGGGGACGTTTCCTATAAATGATGCGGTATGAAGCTAAAAGGCTTACATAATACAATATGACATGAGAGCATACCGGTTACAAACAGTTTCTTCGTCTGTAGTACAGCTGAATTCTCTGGATTTCTTGAATTTTGTGTCATATCACCTGTAGAGAAAACAAAGAGAACCATGCTTAGTAGCACAATGTGAAATTTATTAGATCTGAGATTCATCAAATCAGCAAAAGGTAAAGAAGTTCAGAAAGAAACGTAGGACTTTGTTTTCAATATTGTGTAAATGCTATCACCAATGCTACTTAAGATCAAGATTCAAGACAGAAATAAACAAGTTTACATGAAAACAGGACATGAACCTCCATAGTCTTTGTTTAATGACTCAAAATTGTTATCAAGTTCAACAGCAAGAACACCAGGTACACCTGCATCAATCAAACAGCATCTCTTCACCTACTTAGTATAAACTAGGAAATACTATTGTTGAGAGATTTAAAATTAACAAACTTGATATTCAGAACAACAAACCAGCTAACTCCTCAGCACATTTTTCATCAAGATCACAACAAAATCCAAATTTAGACTGCCAGGAAACATGATAAAGACACATCTGTGCATCCTTTTCACTGCAATGAAGAACAAAACGGTGAGATGATATAGCTTTAAAAGCATAATCAAACAAGACACTTACTTCCCAAGAATCTTTGATAGCAATCGAACACAGTGATCAACCATTTGTGCCTTAGTTACAATCCCAACTCCTGGCTTCTCTATTTGAACAAGCCAATGTTTTACTGTTCCTTGATCAAACAAAGGTACACCTTTCTGCTTCCCAATGCCATAATTCTTTCTCGCTGAACTGTAATCCGCTTCAGGCTTAACAGATACTACTCCAGGTAAACCTAATTTCATACACAGTAATCAAAACACACCTAGTTTCCATTAGAATAGAGTCTGCAGGATTTCTCAGTGTAGCTCAAGAACAATGTGATGAATTCAGTGGAATCAAGCTGAGAAATCATAAGGCTGATTAGCTGCTATAAAGAAAGTACACTCACGAGCTAACTGGCGTGAATCATCTTCGTGGATATGACAGCAAAATCCGAAAGGGTTATCAAAAGAAGCATCATATATACTCATCTGGGCATCTTTTTCACTGCACACACATTGAAAATCGTAAGCAAAATCTGGAACCGTAGAATGAAAAGAAACAAACAGAGAATTAAACAATAAAAACCTACTTCCCCAGTACTTTGGCAAGAATCCCTACATAATAATCAACAATATCGGCCTTGGAAGAAACTTCGTGCGGCGGTTTATTCACTATTACCATCCAATAACTGTTACAGACGGAATCAGTAGAAGAAAACGGTGCAGAAATTGCAGAAGAGGAAGCGAGGTGTGATGACAATGAGAGAGTAGAGGAGGAGGCAAAATTCTTCAGAGAACTCCGGATATTGATGTTGGAAGAAGACGAAATGAGCAATTGTTTACTGATAACTGTAGAGGAAGAGGTGGGAGAGCTAAGGAACAAAGGAGCGGAAGTAATAAGAGCTTCCATGGAAACTTAAACTGTTTGTTACAACCGATGGATATTTATGGTGTTAAACCATGATTATCGTAAACCGGTTTTTGAGTCAGAGTAGAACCGGTTTACAGAAAACCGAAAAAAATCTTATAACCAAAAAAAAAAGGCCAAATCCTCTCTCTATTATATCAATAGATTTCGAACTCCTGATCTTATATAGCTGAGAAACCGCTGAACTAAGAAACACTTTCGGTACAGTAATGCCCCTATAACTATATATTGTGATACTCCACTGAAGCTTCGTTGTTTTCTCTCATTCTTCCGCGCCTGTTGGAGCAAACTTTCTGTGGTGTTTGTACAAATTAACGGAAAATTTTCTGTAATGTTCGTGTTTTTTAATTTTATTTTTTTTTCTGAATTGTATATGAAAACCAGATGCTATGTATGCACATATTTGTTGGGACTTAACACATTTCAATTAATTTCGGAGTCTTGAACTGTAAATGAAAAAGAAGTAAGTTTTCATTTTTTTTACCAAGTAATCATACATTTTCCTCCTATTTTTTTTTTATTCTAACGCTAAATCATCCAAAACTTTGCCTAAGTTCTACATATTGTAATGTAAACTGGGCGAATTACAGTACGACGCCACAATTGCTCGCAAATCTTCAACAGATTCAAAACTTGCTCCGTTCATTATCTCTTGAGAAACTGAGGCATATCTATCCGGTAATGTCGCAAAAATTTTGTTGATTATGTCCTTCTCAGATAACAAAACCCCAAAAGTCTTGATCTCTTGACCTAATTTCGCAATTTTATCCACATACAAAAGAATCGAGGACCCAGGTTGCATTTTAATTTCTTGAAACTCTCTGAATTTTGTATGTGCGTCGTTGAGGATTTTCCAGGCTTCTTTAGCAGAAAGAGCGAGTCTTGTTAGTGAATACAGCGGGTAGGGAAGATTCGCTTGCAAGATGTTTAGCGCGTCTTTGTTTTTGGACTCCATTGATTTCCATAGCCTGAGTTCTTGATATGAAAGATTCTGCGCTGATTCGGAATTCGCTAACGGTTTGGGTGGAATACCATTCACCACAATTTCCCACAAACCACGCCCACGAAGTCTGTTTTGAATTAAAAAACTCCATTGGTGAAAGTTCTCGAAGAAGAACACACTCTCCATGATCAGTGAATCTTGCTGTATTTTTTTCCGAGGGAGATTTGAGAGTATTTATACTGTTTTCAAAGTAACAAACCGATGGATACTGTAAACCGGGTGTGTGGACTTAGAGTAGAACCGGTTTACAGAAAACCGAAAAAAATCTTATAACTAAGAAAAACGCCGGATCTGTAAGCAAAATCGAAAAACGCTGCTCCGTCTCGAGAGAAGAGAAGGAGATGAAGAAGTCGGTCGGAGCCGAGAAGAAGAGGGTGAAACGATCATCTGGATCTGCATCTGCCGCTGTCAGAGATTCCAACTCTGATACTCCACCGAAGGTTCGTTGTTTCTCTCTCATTCTTCGAAATTTCTTTCGAATATATCTTCGATTTCTTAGGTTTAATTTTCTCTTGCTTTGAATCTATGCTTGATTGAGCTAACTTTCGGTGGTGTTTGTAGAAATTAACGGAAATTTTTCAGTTATGATCGTGTTTTTTATTTTATTTTTTGCTGAATTGTATATGAAAACCAGATACCTGTGTATGCACATAATTAATTTCGGCATGGTGAGTTGTAAATGATGATTTCTTGAGTGTTTATTGATTTCATCTACATGGTGAAAACCGATATTTGTATTCTCTTGGCAATGGTGAAATGATCCTTTTGTTGTTACGCATATAGTTGTTGTTGGTTTTCTCTTGGTAGCAATTCATCGTTTTCAAATGCTTATTTTTGCTGTTACCATGTCTTTCATCTGCTAGAAGCAAGTGGTGAAGAAGGATAACTTTCAGTTGTTTGCTGAGAAAGTTAGAGACCAGAAGAACTTGGAATCTAGATGGGCTGTTTTGGAGCAGGCACGAGTAGAATACTTCAGAGGAAAAGATTTTGTGAGCTTCATGAAAAATCATCCAGAGTTTAAAGAGATTCTTGAAGAAGATAAGGACCTTGATACAGAAGATATTGCGAATGTTTTGTTGAGAAAGAATCTTTTGGTTCGCTGTGATCGTGTTACAAAAACTCTTCGACCTGGGAAGAAAAAGCTCTCTAGCTGGCCAGCTCATCTCCAGATTTTGCATGTAAGTTTATTTGGATCATATGCTAAGCTGCTCTTTAGTAAGACGTTCTTTAACAGATCCATTGTTTCAGCAAATTTGATTTTTTTTTCTCTTTCTCTGATGCAGGATGATCAAGCTTTCTCTGAAACTGATTCTTTTTTTGCATGGACGTTTGAAAAACGGCATCCACTCTGGCAAACACTTTTGTCCTTCTTCTGGCCTGTATTGACTCTCGCAATTTGTTTGTTTCCTGTGTACCCACACCGTTGCAAACTGATTGTTCTGTACTCATGTGCGGGCATCCTTTTGATGATTCTCTCCTTGCTTTTCGGTAAGCTTTATAGATTTAACTTATTTGATGTGTTTTTTTCTTGTGTTATCTGCACCTTAAATTGTCACTTTCTCTGGTGTGTTCTTTCACTCAGAAGACACCAGTATTGGCTCTAAATCTAATCGAAAAGCTAGTAAATTATCATTTAGCAATGGCTTACTGGCTATAAACACCTGATTAACTTGGCTTATGATGAACTTAGACTTTCTTGATTGCTTCCATTTCACCATATAAATACCCTGATGAATTTTGCAGTAAGAGCTGTTGCATTTGGTGCTATGTGGATTCTTTTTGGAAAGCGTGTCTGGTTCTTCCCCAACATTCTAGCTGAGGAAGCCACATTGAAAGAACTATTTCGTTTCTGGCCAAAGAAAGACGAAGAAGAACCACCCAAGTGGACATCTCGACTTTTCTATACAGTAGTAGCAGTTGTTGTCGTCATGCTCCTCAGGCGCCACGCCCCTGACGAGGCTGCCCGAGCCAGGTACACACCAGTAGTAGCAGTTGTTGTCGTTTCTGTGTTCCTCATTTGCTATAGAGGTTCAAATGTGGTGAGTTTGTTTATTCAGGTATCAAAGAAGAATGTCGAATATCATCGATGATGTTCTTGAGTGGTCACCAAAGCTAGCACTCTCTGGTTTGATGGAGAATCAGCAACCGGTGAACATCACAGAGACCGCTAACAACACCGGAGGAGAAGATGCCGAAACTCCCGACCAGACCGAAGACACTGATCTAGAATCTATATCAGACGAAAATCAAGACGAGGAAGCTGAAGATTTGACAAACTCTGATATAAAAACTTAAAAAGATATAGAAACCAGTTTAAAAACGAGGGGAGAAAAAGGTTCATTGTAACAATAAGTTAAGCCTGTGTCTTTCTTTTGACAAGGATTTAACCAAAAAGATGAAGTGAATTCTTATAAAGAATTCTTCAAAAGATTTTGTAGTATTCAAAAGTAACTTTTAAATACCCAATATTGCTCTCTATTATTAAGTCTCAAGACAAAAAGCTGTCACTTGCTAAGACATGTGTACTTAAAAAAGAGTTAGCAGATAAAAACCGTAACATCCGAGGTATTGAACTGACAACAAACTAAAGCATTTTGTACAAAAAACGAGAGAAAAAAAAAGTCTTGAAACGGCTGCTACCAATTAGCTTTGCAGGAGCCAGCCACAAAGAGAAAAGCCAAGAATGAATTGCCTCAGTGAAGTTTTTTACTTGATGGCTAAACGAGCTTGAGAAGGATGATTTGAAGCTATACTGTTCCATTGTTGACCTGAACAGTCTACTTCATCTCTTCTCTTATAAGCTGAGTTTTGATGTGATCTATACTCAACGTTATCTCCACCCTGTTCGTCTTGTCCTAGTGAGGAGTTCCAGGCTTCAGCTTGATCAGAGCTAGATGATGTTGGAGACTGAATTAGACTTCCATTGCTCTTTTCTTCAGCTCTGAGTTGTGAAGTTTCAGTGTTGGTTTTCTTTGCAAATCGTCCTCCGGTACCTCTTGGCCTTCTCATAGCATGTTGATGTCTAGATTCATGGAGATATGGCTGTGTAACATGTGAAGATTGATGTGTTAAGTAGTGTGAGGAGATGTTATTGAATCAGTTAAGTGGTTTTAAGTTTATCATTAGTTGTCACCTTTCTTGATTTTATTAACTTTTTCTCTAGCTCTGCTTTGGCTCTTGCCTGCCTCCGCCTCAGAATTGCTTGGTACTGTTTAGCGTTGACGTAAACCGGCTCTTGTGTCATCTCGGGAGGTAGTGGCATTCTTGTGTGAGGCATCGCACCATAGGGAACAAAACCCTGATAATGAAAGTTTTAACTATCAGAAGTCCATAGAAGCAAAAGAAATGGAAAACAAAACAAAAGAATCCTGTACTGAAGCAAGCTAGCTAAATTAAATTCATCTTCTTGCTCTTTCCAATAACCTCACACCTTAAAAACTGATAAATACTGTACAATAAACAAATTATGATCATGCTAGACTCCATGGCACCTACTGCTACTGGAATATTTCAACCAGCAATCCCATGTTTCTTCCGATAGTCAGCACAGAATCATGAAGTATTTAAGATGCAGACGAGTTACATAATTATATCACGCAGCGAAAACTAGTTAGGGTTTTAAGAAAGCATTATAAGTATGGAATAAAAGTAATATACCATGGGTCCATAGGCTCCCATCATTCCTGCAAAATACGGGTCCTGGTATGGATTTGAAGATGCCCATCCCTGCATAATTCATAGCCAAAGAAGAAAAGGTAAGCAACCCTATCACCATGTAAAACTAAAAGTAATACATGAACTGATATAGTGGAAGTTACAACTGTGTGGCCAACAAGTTGTGGTTGAGGAGGCTGTGTTGGAATTGTTGACGAAAGATTTAGAAGTTCTTGATTTTTATCACTGCAATCTCCAGCTGCATATCAATGAAATAAGCTATCAACACTTGGCAAAAAAACAGCTATAAGCAAATACACAAAGAACTTCACTGAGTAACCATGGAAACGCGCCTGATTGAGGAGATGCAGTGACTTGTGATTCCTTGGTAACATTATCATCTCGATTTACACCAGTATAACTAGATGGAGATATGGAATCGTTTGATTCCCAAGTAATTTGGTTTTCTACTGCAGTTGACTTGGAAGAATTTGCATCGCAGGAAACAGCACGTCGCCAAGGGTTTGAGCTAGTTACAGACGATGATGATACTCGATGCACATCTCCATCGATCTGATTCCCTCCGTCACATTTCGAATGCATGTCTTCAATTCCCTAATCGAGTTCAGTTTATTAGTGATGAATTTCACTCCTCTCCCCTTTTTTCAAAGACCAATTAATCCGATTGTTATTGACTAATGAAACAGAGATTCACACACAACAACGTAATTAGCAATCTCATACTCCACAAACAGCTCACAAAGCAATTCAAAACACGCTTGAAGATGAAATTTGACCCAATCGGAAATTTAAATTACAAAACAAAAACCCTAGAATAAGAGCAATAAGCAGCTCATGCAACAAAGACTGATTTCGCGAAATATCGAAATTCTGATATACCATCCAATCAAAGAGAAGAGGAAAGCGTATCGAACAGAGGACGTCAACGATAACTGAGGGAGATGTTCCGCGAAGAAGATGAAGAGAGGAATCTAATGGAAGTTTCAGTCAGAGAAATAAATTAAAAAAACGCAGAAATTTTATAAGGAAATGAAATTAAATTATTGGGATTATATTTTTGTTTGATCTTAGGAAGTAAGTTTTGTTTCGTTTTGAATATTGGTTGCCACGTGCTGTCCACGTGAACGGCGGCAACACAAATAACTTTATTTATGCCTATTATAAAAATAAAAATAAAAAAAGAATAATACCATTTAGACTAAAATTATATGGGCCTAGAATGGGCTTTAACGCCCTCTATATAGTACCCATCATGCTAAAAATGCGTCCAATACAGATTCCTTGGTCTGTATATTTGAGTATGATGTATAATTAAGACTTGTAATTTTTAATTCATGCTTCAAGACAATATAGTTTTGCTACATAATTTATACAGTATACTTAAAGATTTTATATAATTGAAAATTTATATAAATTATTTTTAAGCTAGAAAATGATTTAAGTATATAAATAAGAGATCTAAAGATTAAAATTTGTTAAGTAAGTTGCTTAGTTTGTGGTATATATTGAAAACATTTTTATATTTGCATATAACTAGTGTTAATAGGTCCCCTTTAAAACCTTTGATTAGTTGTATTTTTTATATTCAATAAATTGCATATTATAATACCATCAAATTTTGTTTCCATAGTATTATAAATGTAGATTAATTTTGTCTAAATATATATTTTCTTTTTTGACACTTATCATACAGAAACTATACTATTAAAACAAATAATGACTCCAAACAATATTAGACACGTGTCAGTGTTCTAATATATAATGAAAAATTAACTCTTATGTTCTACTACAATTCATAATAATAATAATGATTAAAATAGCCTTATATTGACATAAAAACAAAAATTAAAAAATAAAATAAAATAAAAAAAGAAGAAGAGAAAAGCCGCACGAGTCTCTTCATTGGATTCCTTTGGCAGATGTTATCCTCTGCCTTTTTCCCCATCCCCACACACATCTCTCTCTTCTCTTTTTTTCTTTAATTATTTTCTTATTTATTATTATTATTATTATTATTCCTATTATTTTCTTTAATTATTTTCTTCTTTAACATTTTCTTTTTATTCCATTACCTATCGTAAGATACCATTTTCATTTTTTTTTATTTAAGATTATATCATCATAATCTTGATCTTTTATCCATTCTTGTTTTAATACTAGATAGTTTTCAATTAATAAAAAAATCAACTGCAACGGTAAAAAAAACTGTTTAAAGTGGAACAAAAACATATTCCTATGCCATTTTTATAAATATGCTCTTAGAATAGAAAGAAACGAAGCTTTAATTTTTACCATTTTTTTATATTAAGAGGTTTCGATTTTTTTTTATATCATGTTATATTTAATTAATTAGATTATGATAGTTGTTAAAGTTAAGCATTACTCGAGAATCATGAAACTTAGTGTTTGTTTTTATGTCATTGGACCTACTTTTTATTTATTTCAATTTAGGTCTAGGTGATTATAAATTAAGTACTGTTTTTTGTTGTTAAATAAATTAAGTACTAATTGATATATTTTTATATTGATCAGAGAATATAAAATATGATCTGTTTATGAAATTATTTCCGAAATAGATAGAGAAATTTAAAATTAATATCATCAATATCATTATATGAAAAATAAAACTCAATTCACAATTTCACATCAACTTAAAAGTTAGGACGGCAGCCTACCAAACAAATGCACTCATAACAAAAAGCAAAAAAAATAAAATAAAATAATTAAAAGAGATTTAATATTTAATTATATAATTAATCGTAGTTGATCTTACTAGACCCTACCACAAAAACTCAATTCAAATTACCACCAAAACAAAAATAAGCGCCAAACACAAATTATAGAAATTAATTAAAACATCACTCAAGAAAATAAATAAACTTTATAATATACTCTTTTCATTATTGTATAAATTATTAAACAAGAAAAAACTATCTCTATATCCTATCATCATATAACAAAAATACAAATGAAAAATTAAAATTAAAAAGTTTGGTCACCGATCATGTGCGTTGACGAAGAAGAGTTCAATCTCCGGTGGAGTAAAGAAAGAGATATGTCTTCGTCTCAAGACTGTGTTTTCAGAGATTCTTTGTTTCTTAGGAGCTGGAGGACACGTCAGCATCTCAGGTATTCGAAACTTGTTAGCTTTAGGAGTACTTGGAGAATAGCTTGGATCTTGAAGAGGAGGAAACGACGTCGTTGAGGAAACAACATCACTTTGTTGACTAGTACATGGAGAAGCTTGGTTTTTGTTTTGGTCTTGTTCTTGATTTTGTTTTTGTTTCTTGAAAAGTGTTTTCTTGAGTTTCTTCTTAGGTCGGTTTGGTTTTCTTGATTTCTTGGAAGCCATGGATTTGTAAAAACCCTAAATTAATCAGAGATTTTGATTTTGGTTTTAGAGAGAGAGAAAGAGAAGAAGAGAGTGGTTGGTTGATATATGTGTGTATATATATAGAATATTAAATTTATTTAATGGTAGTCACTTTTTGACTATAGATTATAAAATTGAGTAATTCTTTAAAAAGGTAAAATAAAAAAGAGAGTTATTTATAGGAAGGATCACTGTATGTAAGTTTTGCAAAATTAAGAGAAAGAATAAATGAGACTATAAATAGATAAATTTAATAAGAATTTAATAATCTACATAAATAATGGCATTTCAGAATTTATATAAAATGTATTTATAAGGATGTGTGAGAAAATTATAATGGGAATTTACTATAAGGTTAGATGATATATATATATTTAAATAAAATGGTCATCCAATTCATGTATATATATACTAGCTATATTTAAACTATGAAAATATATTTAATATCCTAAGATAAATCAGCAATTGATGTTTAAAAAGGGAAAATAGTTAAATAAATTTTCTACTTTTGAAATGTGTTAAATTAATATCCCTACTATTCGAACAACGAATTTAATCTTCAATTAGTTAATAATTTTAATTTAGCCCTCAATTTGCTTTAAATATGTTTAATTGATACCTCAAACATTAATTTCATTTAAATCGGCTTACAAAGTTAACAAATTAGACACGAGAATTCGACCTACTTCC
>KE151965.1:26825-51118 GCA_000411095.1 Aethionema arabicum | reverse complement strand
TTAACAAATTAGACACGAGAATTCGACCTACTTCCACCGAGAGAACGAGGATTTGAATTTTTGTTTGTCTCGTTCGTTCTCTCGGTGGAAGTAGGTTGAATTCTCATGTCTAATTTGTTAACCCCGTAACACGATTTAAACGAAATTAACGTCTGATGTATCAATTAAACGCATTTAAAACAAATTAAGGGCTAAATTGATATTATTAACTAATTGAAGATTAAATTCGTTGTTCGAATAGTAAAGATATTAATTTAACACATTTCAAAAGTAGATGATTTATTTAACCATTTTCCCGTTTAAAAAAGAAGAATATAACTTAGCAATTCTCGTATAATATATTATATACTCATGTTTTTAGATTAAAATAGATTAAGTCGATTTCTTTTTATAATATATCTTTACAAAATAATTAAGTCTATAAAATGGTTTAAAAACTCCTATAACAAATTTATATGTAACACAGTAATTCATTTCTCATTGTTTACTATCATATAAAATATACTCATGGAAATATATTTTTTAAAATGTCTTGATAGTATAAAAATAAAAATCAAATTTAACGAAAAGAACATATACGCAAAAATTATGTTTTTATTTTAAATACGCCTAAACGATGTTATAATTTTCAAAACAAGGATGATTTCTAAATAAGAGATATAAACTAAATATGTTGCTTGAAATTCTGTATAAAAAACTAGTAATTTATTAGTTTATTAAAGAATAATATATCAACAAAATATTCGTTAAAAATAATTTTTTCCCAACAAAATAAGGCTTCTATGACTATACTTATGATATCGAAACTTTTAAAATAAGGATAATATAATAAGCTTTCAATTATAAAAATATATAGTTGATGGATCTTATATCAAAAAAAAAAAATAAAGAAAAATGTCACAGTTACATAGATATTGAAAGAAAGAGAAAAGTGAAATCACTGTAAATGAAGAGATGTGATGTCATAAAATCAGGTAATAAATACTGGACATAATTAGACAATATGACAAATTCACATGGTCACTGAAATAGTAATATAGTTTTGGCAATACAACAAAATAAAAACCACATGAATATATCAATATTTTTGTTATAAGATATATATTAAGATTTAAGAATATTATTATTTGGAAATTGGATGCTCATTTTACACACCCGACAGCGACAAACTAGCAATTGACCTTTTTCCTACTTTAATTATTTGTTTTTTTGCTCCACTTTTTTATTTGTTAGTTTATTTTATTTATGGATGAGTTATTAAACTATTATTATAATATATGTCTCTGCCAACCAAGGATTTGTGTATATAAGGCGATAGTAAAAAATCTAAAATGCCAATTACTTATAACATTTTCCTAATTTTTGAATTTTAACATTTCAAAGGCCAAATTTACAATTCACTCCGTTTTATTTTAACAAAATTTTAGAGGGACAATTTAAAAATAACTGTATCTCTTAGATAATGATTTTAATAATAAAAATAAAGTGAAAATATAATTATAAAAAAAATTGTTTATACATTAACATTCTAAATACTTCTTGTAGTTTTTCAAAAATGCTAAAATTAATGAAAGAAAGAAAAATCAAATAAGTAGATAATATCAAACAAGTGATATATACTTCTTCTACAATTATCAAATTCGATGATCATAGGAATATTTTGTGTACATATTTCATCAAGAATATTATTTTTAATCATACTAGATGTTGAACTTCAATATTTATTTTGCAGTTTTTACGAATAGTTTTTAGCAAGTGGTGATGAAACACGAAATCAAAGTATTATATTTAATAATTGAATATTTTTTTATCTAGTGTCACAATTACAAAAAAAAAACCAATAGAATTCAATGTGCTATATTATTTAATATATACAACAATAATAGTATTATGCTACCTATTTTTGACTATTTGTTATTCAAGCCAAAAAAAACTATTTAAATCATCTAAGCTTACAGAACAAGAAAAACAGTAATTTACATTACACATGCATAAAACGAAAATTACAGTTAATAAAAAAGATTATAGGGAAAAATATAATAATAAAATAAAATTAACACAAACTTTGATGTAACAATGAATCACGTGGACTGACATGCAAATTCAATGTATATTATGGGTTTTAAGTTCACCTCCAACTAACTCTTTTCTCATTTTTAGTTGAGATTTAGTTGTAATTTATTTATAATACTATTTCAAAATCTGCAGATTTTGTTAACAAATGGAGAAAAAAATATTAATTAAAAAAGTACAATTATATAATTAAATGTGTGATTTTGGCTCTTGTCATGGGATCCTAAACATAGGATTCACTGAGCATAGCCGCAACCTGATTAATTAAAACTAATTTGAATATATTTAGCAAATTGTATTCATAGGTAAAAAAATTTCGTTTATTTATTTTTGCATGTTTGTTGGTAATTGTAGATTTTATTAGCATTAACGGTAATTAAACTAAATGAACTGTTATTAATGAGGGTAAATTGTCAAACAGATCAATTAAATGTTCTATCGGTAGTATAAAAAATTATTCCGTATGTTTACATAATTATAATATTTGGGTGAAGTTGATACCAAATTCGAATCCTACTTGAAAATAGAATTTAATACAATTACATGTTACATATACATATAATTTTTCTCACGCTTAGAGAGTATAAAACAAAACTTAATATTAGTTTGTTACTAAAAATACCAAAAAAGTTGTTATATTTTGCTAATTTATCCTTATAGTTAGGCAATCTAGCAAAGGTTTTACAAAAAAAAAATTGTTATTATTTTTTGTAGAATTATATCACATTGGATGATATTTTTCAAAAAAATATATTAGAAAGAGCATGTGAAGTTTTTGCAAATCATATCCCTTATTATCATTAATCAGATAATATCTCTGATATGTTATTTCAAAACTTTGATAAATATTAAGGGATATGATTTGTTAGATTATAAATACATATACACGCCGGTTAAAATAAACTTGTGTATTTAATATTAATCATACAAAAAATTGTGCATTCACAAATTTTATTTTTTACTAAAATAAAAAAATGGCAATTTTGTATCTAGCAAATAATACGACAAATATATTATACGATAAATACTCTACAAAACTTTATAACAACAAAACCTATTGAAAAATCTTTTTAAATCTAACGAAATTCTATCTAGAATAAAATCTAGCAAAATGAACTTTCTCTATATATATACTACAAACGCTATTTTACGATATATAGCAAAACAAAACATCAAAGAAGAGCAATAACATTTACCCAACTTGTTCACTAAACACCACAAAGATGACCAAAAAAAAAATTAAGAAAAAATTATCCCTTCAAAAGTTACCCAACTTTTACAACTTAAGAACTATTATATCATCAAATCCTATGATCCAATCCAACAAGTGCCCTTAATCACGATAATTTGCACCCCAAATGATTCAAAAACTCACTCTACTGATGCAGAAACAAAACACAAAACAACCTAAAGAATCAGCAACAACTACTACCCTGACCAGATCATACCACAGAGTCTAAACCATTAATGGATTCAAATAGTGATTCATAGGAGAAGCAGAGAGTACCATGAGATATGTTGATCATCTTCCTTTTGATAAGGCTTCCTCTAACTCCTCCTGTGATGAAGGAAACAGTTCTATGTAACGGCTCCCAAGCATCTTCCTGTCTTTAACCATGGCAGATTTTGATTCTTCTGCATTTGCAAACTCTACAAATGCTTCTCCCGTTGGTCTTCCCTCAGCGTTAACAGTGATATGAACAGAGTCTGAATCTTCTGATAGATCATAATCTGCAAAGAAGTCAAGTATATCTTCCTTCCCTGCTGAAAACGGCAATCCTCTCAATCTCAAGATACCTGTATGTTCTGCATTTTCTTTCCCATCTTCATGAGATTTAGCTCTTTGCACGTTTTTACGAGGTGAACTTACACTACCTACACCTTTATTACCTCCACTTCCACCTGCAGCTCCACTAGCTCCTCCACCACCACCACTAGCTACACCATTGGTACGAGATTCTGAAATCTCATTAGCTATAGCTTTGTAGTACTCCTGTTTTGTACTCCTGAAAACCTCTACATATCTCCTACCCATGTTTTGTCTGTTCTTATGAAGTGCAAAATCAACTTGTAGGGGATAACCAAGAACACAAAAAGCTTCCCCTGTGAGCTTATTGTTCTTGCGAACGAATAAGACATCAACCACATCTAAACCATGGAAGAACTCAACTACATCAAGCTCTGCACAATCAAAAGGGAGACCACGAAGTCTAACAACAGGAAAAGTAGGTGGAGGAGCTACGAATCCATAAGGATTATACATAAATCCAGAACCAGGATGAGGTCCATAAAATGGAGGACCTTCATCAATCATCCTTTGTCGCTTAGGACCCATCTCACGCCCATCAGGACCATCTCCATATCTACATTAAGCAACCATTAAATCAAATTAAACAAACACATTCTAGACTAAGCTTATCTCTAACTAAAGCAAGACCTCCTACAACAAATATGATATCGTTTTCTCGTATATCATCGCTGATTCCGGTGGAAACCCTAGCAAACAGAACAATCAAACGAAATCGAAACAAATGATACTATACCAGGAGCTGGAATGAAAAGTGATTGAGGTATGAATCGAATCCAAAAACACGAAACCCTAACAATGACAACTTGTGAAATTGAATAATAAAGGAAAAATTTAGAGAGAGTATGAGAGGATTACCCTCTGTAGAACATTTTTTCGCTTGCGCAAACTATTTCCCGTGTTGTTTTAGGTTTGGAGTCAATTTGATTCGAAATTTCGAACTTCTCTGAACCTTTGAATCTGCTGGACGAAAAGTGCGTTTAAAACGCTGAAAGGTACAAGAAAATAAACTTAATTGGGCTATTAATCTATTGGGCTATTAAGCTATTGGGCTTTCGGCCTTAAATACATTACGATAATAACGTAAGTTTAGTGACTCGTATATGACTTAATATATTTATATTAGTAAGCTGCAATAAATTATCGCAACAGTCGCTTTGGCCGAGTGGTTAAGGCGTGTGCCTGCTAAGTACATGGGGTTTCCCCGCGAGAGTTCGAATCTCTCAGGCGACGAATGTTTTTTAAACCATAAAAGGATTCTTTAAGGTTTTTTTTTTATTGATTTAAGAACTATACTTCAATGTGGGGCTGGTTACGTTTTAAGAAATCAAATTTATCTACTATTTTTAACTTATTATATATTTATTTTTCATTTTTATAAAGATTTATTTAGGTTATAGTTTATCTATATTATTATAACTAATGTAGTTGTTTTAAAATCATAAATATTTAAATTTTGAAAATATTTTACGTACGACTATTATTATGGTTATTGTTAACATAATAATATTTTTATAAATAAAATTGAAAACTAAAACTAAAAAATTTAAAATATTGTTATAAACTAAAATAAAAAATAGAGGAAATGGACGAAGTGGTTAAAAAAACGAAAGAGACGAAATCGAAGAAATAGACAAATGTGGCAAAATGGAGGAAGTGAATGAATGTGACAAAATGGACGAAATTATCATCTATATTCCATAAATTTTAAATTAAAATAATTAAAAAAAATATTAGTGATAGTTCATAAATTTTTAAAATTTGAATAAATATTTTAAAAATAAACAAAACAAAATAAATATGAATTAGATTATCAACTTGAAATTCAACAACATCTCTCAAACAAATATATATAAATGTGAGTTATAGTCCATAATTTTATTTTTTACGAATTTTTAAAAAAAAATTTATAAATGTGATGTTATTGTCTTAAAAACTTTCGGTTCAACAAAATTTCTAAAAAATGAAAATAAATGTGAGCTATCATTCATATATTTTCACTTTTACTAAATAATTGTGGGTTATAAATTGTAATTTTTTTGGGATGAAATCACAATCTATAATTCATAAAGTGGACGAAGTTGGACGAAGTTACACGAAGTTGGACGAAGTGGACAAAATTGACAAAGTGGATGGAAAATACGAAATTGACAAAGTGGACGGAAGAGAAGACGTGGACAAAAAGGACGAAATAACACTCTATATCCATTAATTTTAAATTAAACTATTAAAAAAAAATTGTGAGTTACGAATATTCAATTTATAAAAAATATGTTTATATTTTATTTTTGTATCGTTATTCTAAAATAAAATAGTAATCTCGCATTTTATGCGGGAAAAACATCTAGTATAGGTATTAATATATATGGTGTATTAAAACATTTTTATACATTAAATGTCTTAAATGACATAAATTAAATAAAAATCTAACTTTTCAGATGTTTGGTAACAAAAATAAACTAAAGTTTTCATACTTTCTTTAAAAGAGACGAAAAAGTATAATAGAAAAACAAGTTCATAAACAATCCCAAAGCAAAGAGTTTGATAGAACATTTATACTATACACATACACACATGTACTTATTATATATACAAAGATTTTACGAAATATATTAAAATAAAACATATATATTATTTTATTTAATGTAAAAAAAGAAAGGAAAACAAAGAGGTGCATATATAGATAAAAATGTTTGTAGAAGAGAGAACAAAGAATATAAAAAAGACAAGAGACGTTTAAAAGATGATATGAATAAAAGATTAAACACAAATACACACACTCGTGCTTTCTTGGGAACATCTTTTGTTTTCTTTACCAAATCAAACCTTTTTTTTCTCTATTATTTTTATTTTGACTTAAAGGCCACTTTTAATTTTGATTTCACACTTTGTTACCAATTAAATCTTTTGTTCAATGTTCAAACCCACTAATTTTGACCCTCCCTCGATCTCATATTGTGTCTCGTCTTAATACAACAGTTTTTTTTTTACTGTAAGCATTAAGTCTTTGATTCGTTTTAAAAGTCTCCGATTAGTCATAAAGTGAACATACTTTTTTTAATAAAACTCACATATTGCATATCTATAGTATTTTTTTTGTACGAAATCTATAGTATTTTGTTATGTGTTAAAACTCTTTAAATTCGGAGACATGATTTTGAGATTCGACATATTATTCATGTTTTCTGCATTTTTATTTTTTGCAATTCTATACATTGCAATTTGAATATTACTAACTAGCTTGGTATATATATTGCAATCACTGAAATATGATATTATTAGTTTTGGTCGAAATTTTGTCAAAAGTTTTTACCACTTTCCGATAAAAAGTAAAAATTTATAATTTTGATCAAATTTGGTTAAAAAAAAGTTAGCAAAAGAAAATTTGACAAATTTTCAACCATGTATTTGATCAAAAAAATTCGGTCAAATTCGCCCTAACACAATTTTGATTAAAAAAAAAATTAGCCAAACCAATTTTGATAAAAAATTTGGTAAGAAATTATTATATTTTCTTGTAACATATACGTATAAAAATATCTGAATTTGATAAATTGACCAATATTTTTCCCCCTATAATTATCAAAAGAAAAGAATGGTAGAATAAGTATTTGTTACATATCAAAACCATGACTGTACATTTATCATAAATTAATAAATACAATCAAATCAGCTTTGCTTTTTAGTTATTTTTTTTAAGCCCGTCTTTTTAGTTATTTATTTGAGATTTGATTTACAAAATCATTACTTTCTTACACATTTGTGACAAAAATTTAGTTTATCCAAAATTCGCAACAAATTTTGTGATAAAACAAACTAAATTATCCGCATATAGCGCTTTCAATGGCCGGTGATATTTTCTTAAAACGTTGAGATGCATGCATGATTTAAGATATTTATAATTATTTGAAAAATAAACATAAATTATCAAATTAAAACGTTTATGTTAGTATAAACAAAAAAAAATGGTATTAATTGATTAATTAGTAGTAAGTTTAGGTAAAAAAAAAAAAAGAGTTTGGTGTTCCCAAGTAATATGTTTGTGAAGCCGAGCCGACACAGAGACGAGGTCACCAACGCAAGTGCTGTCTTAGATCACAACTGTCTCTCTTTCCAACGCCATCAATCTCCCCACTTAACCAAAACACATGTCCCTCTCTCTCTCTCTCTCTCTCTCTCTCTCTATATATATTATAAGTATATATCCATGTATTTCTCTCTCTCTCTCTACATACATTAGTATATGTGTTCAATGGTAGATGTTGAAGCAGACAAAAACCTTTTCCCTGATTACTAAATATTGTCATTTGATCCTTTTCATACTTTGCCTTCTTATATTTTTCGTCCTCTATAATATTAGTTTTTAATTTCAAGTTTATTTTTTTTCCTCTTTTTTAATTTCAAGTTTTAAAATGAATACATACAATTTTATTGATTGGAATTAACAAAATAGTTAAAATGATAAAATTAATTTTATTTCTAAAATAATAATAACAATATTATAAAAAATACAATAAGGATATAATTGTAAACGTGTAACTTTTTTTTATATTGAAATTTAAAAATTTCTTATAATTTAACAAAAGAAATATATTAACACTTTCCGTATTATGAAACAAAGGAAATTTGGGCAAAACGAAAAAAAGAAACAAAAGAAATATTTTTGTTTAATATCACAACTCTGCCATCACATTGAGAACTTGTTTAAAAAAATCAATTTTGAGAATAAACCGGTTTGATTACATCACAAGAATTATAAGCTTATTTTAATCTTTTGCTGAAGCTTTTTTTAATTTAATTTCACAACTTCTTATAAATTAATGTTGACAAGAAGAAAGATGTATTGATATATGTATAAAGATTGATTTAATACTAATTTTAGTACTATAATAATTCCACTAGTTTGTAACAAAAAAGGGCTTATATAATTACTTCATAAAGGTTATAAAATTTGACTTTTATATTAATTAATAAAAATAAAGATAGAGATATAGAGAGAGAAAATACACTTAGGGAGTCCCAAGAATAGTAAATCACCTTTTTTCTTCTTCTAAAATTTTTCTTTTTGGTTCTTTTCTCCCTACTCACTTCTCCGTACCCTTTTATGCACCGCTTCATCACTTCTCAATCCTTATATATATACACATACATACACATAACATAACATAACATACATCACATACACATAGCTTTTGCTCTTACTTCATCTCTCAAAGTTAATGTCTTCTGATCATCCAGCTTCAGCTTATCCCAATAATGGCTATGATGATTATAGCTTTAACTATTCAACTTCTCTCTCTTACATCTACAACTCCCATGGAAGCTTCTTTTACCCTAATCTCCCAAACTCAAACCCTAATTTCACCATTAACAGTACTTCACCTCAATCTCCTCCTTTAAGAGAAGCTCTCCCTCTCCTTAGCTTAAGCCCTATCAATAGACATCAAGAACAAGAACAAGAACAAGAACTTCATGAGTACTATTTCATGGAGACAGAAGCTTCTAATCAAAACTTTCTTGATGAACAAAGTGGTAGTATTCATCATCATGATGATGTAACTGTTGATCTTCATCTAGGGTTATCAAATTTTGGAGGTGATCATGTTACTGCTTATAATAATGGTGGAAGTAGTGGAAGTGATGTTGTTCTTGATTCTATTGATGATCAAGAACATCATCATGATCATCATCATGAACATGAACATGATCAAGATCAAGGAGTTGATGTTACACTTGCTTCTCATGAACTATATCATCATAATGGTTTACAAAGAAGTCATCATCATTATTGGATACCTACTCCTTCTCAGATTTTGATTGGACCTACTCAGTTTTCTTGTCCTCTTTGCTTCAAAACATTCAATAGATACAACAACATGCAGGTATATATATATATTTACATTTATACATATAAAATATTTCATTCAATAACTTAAAACTCTAATTGATTGCTTTATACTAACTTCCCTATAGATACATGATTTCCAAGATTTGACTTCTTGAATTTTCAAAAAAATGGATCTTTTATAACTTATTTATCTTTTTTTATTTGCTTTCTTGTATTGTTATATTCAAACTTTTCATGATGAGAAAATCCCTAACAATACACATAGACAAGTACTGACTTTTTTGGTAATAATTATTAGTAATATAACTGGCGCGAGAATATCTTTTCATTTGATGGGTACAAGTCATCAGCTGTTTTTAATGATGGCTATGAAAAAGATTTAAATATTTATAAAAGAGGTCAAGAAGATCTTCTTTAACCAATAGTCTTTTTTCAGACTGTCCTTTTCTAACCCTAAAATATATATGATTGATCTTCTTGATCTCTCTGCACACTTCATTCATTACCCCTAAAAGTAAAAAATAAACGTTAGATTAACTCAAATGCCCTCTAGATTATTTTCGTTACATATCATTATACTTAACACAAATCATATACCACTTAGATCTCAATCTCATCATCACTATTTGCAAGTTTTGGGGCATCATATCCAATTGTAACACTATTTTTTGTGTGAAAATCTCACAAAATTTAGTGTTTTTTTTTTGTGTTAAATTTTATTTTTCATCTTTAAGCTTAACACTAAAAATTACACTAAAAAAATCTCTATTACAATTTTTTAAATCGAGCTAAAAATTATTGAAATCGAACTAATTACAATTAAAATTTTACATGATTAGAAATAAAAAACATAAAAATCAATAAATAAACACTAGTCTAATTATATTATTAGATTAAAAAAAATTAATATGGTGAATAGTGTTACATCAAATATCAAAACACTAAAAACTCAAAATTTGGTAGAAAAAGGATAATGTCCGATTGAAGAAGAAACTCATTATATTTAGTGTTTTAGTGTATCGTTGGAGATAGTCTTATATATTATACATAGTGTTAAGCTTTATGCTCTTATTAATTTTTGGGTTACATAGTGGTTTAAAACTCTATATTAATACCATGAAGTGATTGATGTTACATATAGATGCACATGTGGGGACACGGTTCACAATACAGAAAAGGACCAGAATCACTAAGAGGAACACAACCGACCGGTATGCTTAGACTACCATGTTACTGTTGTGCACCAGGCTGCAAGAACAACATAGAACACCCAAGAGCAAGACCACTTAAAGACTTCCGTACACTTCAAACACATTACAAGAGAAAACATGGTGCAAGACCATTTTCTTGTAGGAGATGTGGTAAAGTATTTGCAGTGAAAGGAGATTGGAGAACACATGAGAAAAATTGTGGGAAATTATGGTATTGTTCATGTGGTTCGGATTTTAAACATAAGAGATCACTTAAAGATCATGTTAAAGCGTTTGGGAATGGTCATGTTCCTTGTGATGGAATTGAGTGTTTTGGAGAACATGAAGATGATGAAGCTGCTTCTGATGTTGAGTGATTATGATGATGAGGGTTTTGTTTAATTTTTTAATTAGGGTTTATGTTTTTTGGTAATTGTGTATTTTGGTTAATTGGATGCATGTGTTTTGATATATGTTTTTTTGGGGATTTATAAGTATCTAAGGGAAAAAAGTAGAAGGTAATGTATTTGAGTGTTTTGAACTTTTTGGATCATGTAGTATTTTTATATAATTAGTTTAAATTTTATTGTTTTTTTTATTTGTGTTTTTTTAGTTCCTAATTACTTTTCTTGTTTATCCGAGTCCTAACACCTAATCCCATATTAATTTTTTTTAACAGATTTTGATTATTATTTTTGAAAAGTATTAAATCAAACGAAACTTTGTATACAATGATTAAAATATTTTCATTAATTCTAATACTAAAAGGTTTAATTGTAAATATTTTCACAACATACATATAGTGTTTTAGCAAAAAAAAATTCACAATTAAGATGTTCTAGATTTTTTAATATAAAAATTTTATGTTTTTTTGTATTATTTTATTCTTATTTTAATTATTTTGTGTAATAAGTATCTCAAGTATATAGATATATGATTATTTTAATTTGTTATAAATAAGTGTGCATTCAATAAAAAACACTTTATATTAAAAGAAAAAGGAGTGAGAACAACTTTTTCTGTACAAACTAATATTAAAAAAAATGTTACATATTTTAATAAGATTTGTCGAAATAAAATATAAAGAATCCTACACTATAATATATTTTGGGAGTATTTCCAATGGTCATATAGTGTAATTACCCTTGACTATAGTTTAATTTCATTTGAAGTGCATTAATCACGCCACTAATGGGTTTGATTGAACTAAATCAGAGTTTTGGATTCTTTTTACTACTTTAACTAAAACTTGAGGATTCCATTGTTATTGTTTTAATTTAAGAAATTGGTTAGGTGATCCGGGTTATATATAATCGACCCGAGAAAATATCGGGTCAACAGAGAGACCAGAGAGGGGGCAAGGAGAACGAAGATGAAATGTTAAGCATCTCCATCTATGCTCACGAAGCTAAGAATTTGAAGGGGAAAGCTATGAATTAGGGTTTAGGGTTTCCAATTTCCTTCGATCAACCCTCTGAAACAATCTCTTTCTTTGGGTTTACATATTCTCATCGTCTTCGTCTTAAATAACGTACACCGTCTTCTCCATTTTCTTAAGTCCACTGTTACTTGGGAATACCTGAAATCAAATTGAGGAGCGATTGTGTTAGCTGAGGTTTTTTCTTGTTTAATTCCCGGTAGATATATCGATGGATTCCCAGATGCTCGTGGCGCTTGGATTATCTCTCGTTGGGGGATTAAGTACTTCTTTAGGTGAGTCACTGCACTTATGTCTAGTTCTTTTCAAATTCAAAATTAGTGTTTTCTGCAGGTGTTTGTTGAATGTTAGATGAGTCAGGTAACTGTCTGGACTTAGAATCCGGATTCACTGTTCACCATTTCTGTAAATGATGTATAATGGTTCTTCTGATGCTCAACTGATGCCTTTGTTTACTATCTTTATCGGTTCATGTCCTCACGTTACTAGAATCTGCGGTTGTTGTTTTGCCAATGGATTTGTGTCAATATATTGCTAGCTCTATGTGAAGTTTTAGAATTGTGGATTCTTATATTTGTAATCCAAGTTTCTCTGTTTATAGACTCCAGATTAGATGACTTTCTTCAGTTTAATTAAGCCTCATTATACTTTTTGTAGGTGCACTTTTTGTAGTTCTTAGCGATACACCCAATATGAAGATGCTTGGATTGCTTCAGGTGATGCTAGATCTTGTTCTCCTTTCTAATTGGCTGATTTCTGATAACTTAGTGCTCCCATCATTTATAGAGCCATTGGTGAAGTTTCATGGATCCGTACCATCTTTTTTGTTTTGTCACTGTTGCTATATTCTCTTATCAATATGTTTTATAGTGTGCAATTGGTCGTAAGTTGTGTTTGTGTTCTAACGTTCTTTGTAAATCTTTTCACTTTTGGAAAATTTTGATGATTTCAAGGTTATTTAGCTGATGATTTCAAGTCCTTTCTGTAGGGGTTTGCTGCAGGTCTGATGTTAAGCATATCATTCCTGGATTTAGCTCATAATGCTATAAACTCTATTGGGTTCTTAAAAGGCAATCTCTGGGTTAGTACTTTTTTCAGCCTTCTACCTTAATGGCTTCCTTAAACAGATGCTATGTTTTGTTTTCTTCACACTGAAAGTAATATAGTTTTCTAGTGATGCAGTTTTTTGGCGGTGTTATCTTCTTTGCTTGCATTGCCAAATTCATACCTGAACCAACAATTGGTCCTTCTACTGATGTCAAAAAAAGAAAGGCAAGAGCATATTTCTACTGGACTGTTTCGTTCTGAAGTAGCATGAAAATTTGACATATTTGTTGTTAACAGAAAAATGGAGACCAGGGAGGTAAGGACATGAAGAAGCATCGCCGGCAAGTGTTATTTAGTGGAATTATTACAGCTATTGGTATACTATGCTCTTGCAACTATCACTTGTTAATCTTTTTCAAAGTTTTGGCTGCATTCAGTTTAAAGGGAAAAGATGTTCGCCTAGTCTTTTAATGGAGTCCATATCTTTTTTGTTTTGAACTATAGGCATAAGCTTGCACAATTTCCCCGAAGGGATGGCTGTGTTTCTTGGATCAATCAAGGTGAGCATTTAAGGAACATGATAAATGATTTGGAAACATGAATTGTAACAGTTTGGTTTATTCTCTGTGTGTAATGTTTTGTGCTTCAACAACACATTAATATCAATCTTTGCTGCTTGGATTCTACTTTACAGGGTATGCGAGTTGGTGTGAATTTGGCTTTGGCAATTGCTTTACATAACATTCCCGAGGTACAATTCTTTCATCATTAGAAATTTTGAAGGCTATCAAATCTAATGTACCAAATGAATCTATTAATCTATTTAAAAGAAGCCTAGAAAGAATATGATCTTACTTTGCTGTTCTTCTTGTTTGAGTATATCACTTTAAAGATCTGTTTTCTACGGGAAATTAATCTTAAAGATGAGTAACGAATCTTAATTACGAGTAACAAATCTGTTGTATTACATATAGAGTGTCCCTTTCTCTGATTTCACTTGCTTCTCTTGCTGCTACTATGTTATACTTGCAGGGTGTTGCGGTTGCACTTCCCATTTACTTTGCAACAGAGAGGTAAGAACAAGGCTGCGTTTGGATACACGTTAATTCTTAGTTAATCTTATACTCCTTATCCTGAATTGATATTATAAATGCAACAGCAAGTGGCAGGCATTCAAATTAGCAACACTCTCTGGTTTAGCCGAGCCTCTAGGTGTAATTATCGTTGGTAAGTTACAATAGTTTCTGTACAAGTACCTGTTCTTCTCTATATTTAAGAGTTAGTACACAAAACCTGGTCTGATGCATCTTCTTATAATGCAGCCTATCTATTCCCGAGCAGTTTAAGTCCAGAAATTCTTGAAGGCTTGTTAGGAGCAGGTACTTAAAAACTCTGCAGAAACCATTACATTCATCTTGGATAGTGTTTGGACACTGAAAATGAATCAATTTAAATCTATTGTATGTATTATTCAGTTGGTGGAATCATGGCTTTCTTAACGTTGCACGAAATGCTTCCTTTAGCTTTTGATTACGCTGGACAGAAACAAGCTGTAAAAGCTGTCTTTGTTGGTATGGCCTGTATGTCTGCAAGGTAAAACGAATGTGTATGATGTATTTAATCTACAGTTATCATTATGATGATGATGATGATGATGATGATGATGATGATGATGATGATGTGTGTATGTGTATGTGTTTTGCAGTCTTTACTTTCTGGAGCTGAGCTTACCTGAGACAATGAGCTTGTAAGGTATAGTGTTCTGTCCTCTGCAATAATGTTTCCACCCTCTTTTAGGTTAAAGGTCTTTTGTATCTGTAAACAGTGAATATCGATTTATAATTCAATAATATCTATAGAAATTGTTCTAAATTTTAAAAAAAATTAGTGAATAATTTGTGGACCATTTACTTTATTCACTCCACATTTAAACTTTCCATGAAAAATCATTGGTTGAATTTAGTTTTTACCATTTTATTACTTCTAAATTTAGCAACCACCAAAAACAGAGCAACCTTTTATAATCAATGGCAGAGCTTGAAGCTCTCTTCTTCTCATTTCCAAATTGATAATTATATTATAAATACCTTCTCCATTTTCACTTTCAAGTCATCAATCAATAAACAATTAAAATAAACAAAAAAACAATCATAAAAGAAATTAAAAAAATAAACAAAAAAAATGGATATGATGAAAGTCAACATCTTCGCCGCTCTCTTCTTCTTCGCCGCCGTAGTGAGCTCTGTCACGGCTGCAATGGAGTCTCCAGCACCAGCTCCAGGTGCTAACTCCGCCGCCGTTGCTTTTCCGGTGGTTGGCTCCGTCGTTGCTGCTTCCCTCGCCGCCTTTTTCGCCCTCTTTTTGCAGTAAAAAACAGAGTTTCTTGATAACATTGTTCTTTAGTAGAATCAATGAATGTTAAGTTTTTAAAATAATCAATTCTAATGTAATATCACATTTTGTAAGTTACCACACTGTATAATAAGTGTGTATAATATAATATATAACATTATTCTATAAACAATCTGATAAAAACTTCATTAATTCTTTATTTAACACACAGTGTTCTTGATCAAGAACTGAATTTTCATGATGAGTTTGTTTTTGACTGCATATTCATTAAACTTTTTGTAAGCCAAATTGCAGTTTCTCTTGAAGAAACAGTTTCATCTCCAAATGGTTTTAAAACACCTTCAAGTTCTTCAAATTTCTCTTGTCTAAGTAAACCTGCACAAAGCTCAAGCAAAGATTCTAATGCTTCTGCTCTTTCTTCACTTCTTGGACTCTTCTTTTGAAACTCTTTAAGTAATGTTAATGTACTCATTAATGTCATCTGTTTTGAACTTGAACTTATCTTCTCTCTTTCTTCTTCTTCAACAACAACTCTTGTTTGTTCATGTTTACTTGGTGATTTAGTCAATGTTGGTTTAGATTTGAACAGAACTGGTCTGTTTTCGGTAACTTTGTGGTCGGATTTGGACAGAACTGGTCTGAAAACAGGAGATACATGTTGACATTGTGCAAGATATGGTTGTAAGTGAGGATGTCTTAAAAGCTCTGCAGCCTGAAGAGACATTATTGAGTTAAGTTTTAAGAAGAAAGTGAAATGAAACCACAAAGAAGTAAACTAATGAAAGAAAAACTCACAGTTGGTCTATGTTCAGGATTCTTACGCAACATACTTTTGATTAGTCTTTTTCTGCAATGTAATCAGACACAAAACTCAAAAGATCTCATCACTAAAACTAAACTCTATGTGTAAGTTTCTGAACATATATATAAGTACTTACAATGAGGAAGAATACATAACTGGGAGAGGAGAAAGAGAAGAACGGTTAATTTTATTAATCAGAGCTGCAATGTCCTGTTTTCAGACACAAAAACACCATTAAAACTCCATAAAAATCATAATTTAAGATCAAGAAATAGTAAACTTAGTGTTTTTTTTCTTACAGGAGCTTTGAATGCAGGTTGATGTGCAGCTACTTCAAACATACAACAACCTGTAACAACAAAATCAATACTCAAATCTGTAAAAATTAATTAATAAACTCTTATAAAATCTTTTTTTTTTGTTTTAAAGAAAAAATTAAGCACCTAAAGACCATATATCAGATTTGTAACCATAAGGTATATCTGCAAGAAGTTCTGGACACATATAGTTTGGTGTTCCTACAACCTATAACAATACAAAAAAAACAAAAATACACAAAAATGATTTAATTAATGTTTAATTAAATTAATAAAAACTCAATCTTGGTTAATAAAACAGAAATTAATTACCGAGTTAGCAAGATCATCTTTTCCAAGAAGCTTTGCAAGTCCAAAATCACCTGTTAACAAACAATTTTCAGAGATAACAAAAAGGAATCTTTTCAAGAATAAAAAACAGAAATTAATTAGATTTGATTCCTTACCTACTCGAATCTCGTTTTCTCTTGTGAGGAATATGTTAGAACACTAGAAATATGAATTAAAATTAGAATTAAAGCTTTATTTGAGAGAAATTGAAGAAAAATGTTGAAGAAATTAATCTAAGTACTTTAAGGTCACGGTGAAGAACTCGATTGCTGTGAAGGTAATCTATGGCTAAGAGTAACTGAACCATCCATCTGCAGAGTTTCTAAAGACAAGAGAAAGAGATTAAAAGCTGAGTTAAAGTCAACGGAAATTGTTGACTTAGTTAAGATCAATTTAGATTCTTTTAATGATTTGCTAACTTCTTCTGATGCAAATGTTCCTTTAGCTCTCTTTATCATCTGAGCCCTGAAAGAACATTAAGTTCAGTGAATCTATTAACCTCTTGAGGGAAATCAACAACTTCAAATAAGAAATCAAGAACTTCAAATAAGAAATCAAGAACTTCAAAATAAGAAATCAAGAACTTAAAAAGAAGTAATCAAGAACTTAAAATAAGAAATCAAGAACTTAAAATAAGAAATCAAGAACTTAAAATAAGAAATCAAGAACTTAAAACAAGAAATCAAGAATTAAAATAAGAAATCAAGAACTTTAAAAGAAGAAATCAAGAACTTAAAAATAAGAAGTCAAGAACTTAAAATAAGAAATCAAGAACTTAAAAATAAGAGATCAAGAATTAAAATAAGAAATCAAGAACTTAAAAGAAGAAATCAAAAACTTAAAATAAGAAATCAAGAATTAAAAGAAGAAATCAAGAACTTAAAAGAAGAAATCAAGAACTTAAAAAGAAGAAATCAAGATGATTTACATGTCTCCACCCTCGCAATAACTAGTGACAATACATACACAATCCTGAAAAAATAATAAGAAAAAATCAGTAAATTGATAAGAACTTTGTGAAGAACTTTGAGGTTTAAAATCAAGATTTGACCTTTTCAATCCATGAATCTTTGTATTCAACAATATAAGGATTTTTAAGCTTTGCAATTAAACCCATCTGAAATCATTAGAAAAATAAAAAAAAACTTTGGTTTTAGTTCAAGAATCATATAATAGTCAAAATATGATTCAAGATTATGTGAAAAAAAAAACCTCTTGAATTGCAGCACGTTTACATTTCTCTGTTTGTTTAGCCAAACGAATCTTCTTCACCACATACCTAAAATAAAAAAATCAGTCATGGATTTGATCATAACAAAATCTCAAATCCTTTCTTGTTTTTTCTTAAACTTACTTTCGTCTCTCAGATTTGTGAATTACAAGATAAGCAGAACCAAAAGCTCCTCTTCCGATCTGTTCTATAACTTCATAATCGTCCATCTTCAAAGATGTTGTTTCACTGTTCTTGTTTGCCATCTATGATTTTCTTGATTTTCTTACTTTTCTTGATTTTTCTTGATTTTCTTGATTTTCCTCAAATTTCTTGATTTTCCTGATATTCTTTTCTTGATTTTCTTGAATTTTCTCAGATTAAAAGCATTTACTTTCACAAGAAATTTACTGTTTAATGGAGCCTAAAACCTTGAGAGGAATCATATAAAAAGCATGAGGCATTAAATTCATGAGAATTAAAGCATTAAAGGATCAGGCAAGAAAAATAAAAAAACTGGGACCCTTAAACCAGATCTTGATATTGAAATGTCGTGAAGAAGAAAGTTTGATAATTTCTTCTTTTTTTTTTGTTTTTGAACAGCAAGAGGAGGGAAGATTTGAAGATGAAGCAAAGAAAGTCAGAGAAAGTGAGGGAAAATTATTTAAAAATTAAAAAAAGAGAATAAGAAAAAGAATTTTTGCTTTAGATTTCAGACTGTTGTTAGTTGTTGACATGTTTGTTGTTATTATTACACATTATTGCTTTATTTTATTTTATTGTTGATGTGTCTTTTTCAAACTTTTTATACTTTTACAGAAAAAACATTCTCTGAGTTTTATTGTTTTGACTTAAAACGTGAATTTTCTGGATTTTTGTTTACAATATTGTTCACCTACCAAAGAATTTATGTGAACAGTCTCAAGATCTTATGAGTGTTTTATTTGGACCATATCTTTATTCTTTTGGTTAGAAAATATTATATAGATCGTGACAGTAATATAGTGGAGACATTGAGTTCAAAAAAAAAAAAAAAATTGGAGACATTGAAATTTTAAATTTTATTTTAAGTTTTATGGTTTTAATCCGAATCTTACAACCTAAAATTTAGAGATTTTACTATAGACACCTCAAAAAAATTTATAGTTAATATTTTTAACAAAGTTTACTGCATATTTGCGAATAATTTTGTTAATTTTTATATTCAATCTATTTTGATTTTTTCTTATGAATATTTCAAAAATATTTTTCTATTTTTAGTGTTAACATTAAACAAATTTTGCAGAATAATAAATGTTACATTAAATAAATACATAAAAAAATACATTAATACACGAACATTCAAAGTAATATTAATAAAATGATTAATTGTGTAGTATACTTGTAATTTTAACGTTATGGTTTGATTCTTATATTTCTAATTTCAATATATGTACTATTATTATTTAAAAAATAATGGTACTACTTAATTCTGTAAAAAAAAATGTTATTACCTCCTTTTAAAATTGTGTGGTTGTACCTTGACTCATTAATGTAAATTGCAGAGGATTTAACAATTTTAATTATATCACTATACTTCACTTAAGCATAAGGAGGTGACGTAAATTACCCTAAGAAACTAAAAAATGACGATTTAAGAAGATAAGAGAAAATTAAAGATCTTTTATAATTAAAACGAATTACAAATTGGTAAATTAGTCAAAAAGGGTTAGCTTTAAACAAAACTTGAGTAATACACTTTAACGAAATAATACCCATAAAAAACCCTAACCCTCAATAACCATTTTATCACCTTCGCCGTTACGTTAATTTTAAACAAACAACACCTTCTTCTTCCCCTAAATCCACCCTATTACTTCCACCACAAGAAACCCACAAAAAAAACAAAAATTAAAATAATAATTAAACTATTCATAAACCCTTTTCTTGCATCACAAGAAACAAACTTTATTCATTCCACATAGTAAAAACACCTCCAGGATTCGTCCCTTGCACATTCTCACCACTCCAACCACCATATCCTCCTCCATCGCTACTTGAAGGCATATCATAATCTGTTTTAACCGTTGCAAACTCTTCACTAGATCCAACGGTCGAGCTTGATCCAATTCCAATACCTTGTCCTCCAAGAAACGCCGCCGTATTATAACTTCCACTAGCATTTCCACCATTATTATCTGTTGAAACAAGACCATGAAGCAAACCTTGATTACTTTGAAGATAAGCATTATACAATTGCTGAGAATTCTGACTAGATTGTTGCTGCTGCAAGTAGTTGTTTTGATGAAGATGAAGCTGTGTTTGAATATAGCTATTGTGAAGAAAAGATGAAGAATCTTGAGTATTGTTGTTGTTGTTGTTGTTGTTGTATTGAGAGATGTCAAGATTGTTCTGTAACGTTAGAAACGGCTCTAATGGCTGCTGAATACTTAAAGGGTAAGGTTGAAGTTGTAGTCTTGATGAGCTTGAGCCTGAACCGGAGCCTGAACCGGCACCGTATTGGAAACTTGAGCCTAAAGCAATCATTTCAGCTTCACGTTTTCTTGAAGATTCAAGAGCTTGAGCTTCTTTAAGACGTTTAGCTGCTCCTCCTCCTATGGGGAGTGTACTGCTTTCTAAGATTGCTTTAACGTCGTAACGGTTGATTTCGAAGTTTGTTACGGCGTTAAGTCCTCTGAATTTTATTGCAGCTATGTCATAAGCTTCTGCTGCTTCTTCCTCAGTAGCTGAAACACAAGACAAAAAACAATAACAGTTAATGTAAGAAAATGGGGTCTTAGTATAAGATCTAGTAAGGAAATATCGTATTTTAGACGTTGAACTATCTTAGTTCTGTGAAAAAACTATCAAAATGATTTTTTAAACCCTGAACTTTATAATCAGGTTTTTTTAACTCTAAACTTTAATAACCGAGTTTTTTTAATTGAAAATTGAAAATTTAATCTTGAAATTATAGTAATAAAAAATGGATTAGAGATTTTGGTTAAATTTTAAAATTATGGTTAAATTTTATGTTCAAAGTTTAATTTTGATTTAAAAATCGGTACGGTCTAAAAAACCCGGTTATAAAAAATCAGGGTTTAAAAAATCATTGTGATAGTTAACGGGGTTTTTCACCAAATATAGGGTCTAAACACCATAACTAAGTTTACTTACTAAATGTTCCTAAGTAGAGATCTTTGTTCCCTGCAACTCGTCCGATTCTTGCTTGCCATCTTCCATGTTGGTGATGTCTAAAATTAAGACAAGTAAATTAAACATGTTTAGTGGTTAATTATTACAAGATTCTAAGTATGTTAAGATCTGTATGTGTATAAAAACCTTGTAACTCCTCTATACATAGAAGCACCTCGTGAGAATCCGCTGCTTTTTCTGTTATATAACAAATTGTTGTTAGCTTAAAGAAAGTTTTAGAATCTCTAAGGTTCCATTAAAGTACAAAAAGATATTAACCTTCTGATTGCAGCTACGAACTCTTGTCTTGTCATGTGCTTCATATCCTCTACTTCTTTCTCGTAGTTAGTAATCTAATAATAAATCAAGAAAACAAGATTAGAAACTTGCATAATAATCAAGATTTCAAGAATTGTGAAAAAAGAAGTTAGAAATTATGTATACAGGGAAATTAGTAGTAGTGGAAGGACCCCAATACTTAAGTGCAGCTAGATCATATGCTCTTGCTGCTTTCTCTTCTTTATCATATCCACCTACCAAAATTTGCACCAAATATTTCAATCTAAATTACTTCAATAATGTAATTAATCCATTAAACAAGAATCAAATCACACATGTACTCACCCAAGTAAACTGGAGAAATTTTGATGGAATCAACCCCCCATGATTTTTACACAAATCAAGAACACAATTAGTATTACAACCAAATCAATACTTAGAGACAAAACTAACTAAGTTAAACTACTTTTAACTTACCTTGTCTTCCTTTCCTAGATTGGCCTTCTCTTCTACAACTATTATCCCAAAGATGAGCTTCATATCGACCGGTCCATCGATGCCTACATCCACATTTTTTCATCAACATTTAAATACTATACATAAATCTTTAGGTGAAGTACATAAAAAACCATATACTATACCTTGTAACACCACGATAGATTGAGGTTCTTTGTCCAAAAGTGTCTAATGCACGTCTAGGTGCAGCTTCAACAATGGCTAAAGTATTAGTACTTCCACTGTTTTCGCCGCTTGTTTCGCCAGGTGAAGCTTTAGCTGCTGCTGCTGCTGCAGCAACGTTATTACCTGTAGTACTCCCCATTGATAAAGTGAGTGATTGAAGATTATGAGCACTTTCTTGAAGTTCAAAAGTAGGAGTAGTGTTGGAATCACAAGCAATGTTAAGTGTGTTTGATTGGACAGTAGGTAACAAACTATTGGTATGAAAGTAATAGTCAGAATCATTAGTTTGATGATGATGAATCTCGTTGTAAGCTACGAGGTGGTCGGATTGAGTATTGTCGTCTGATTTGCTAACTCCAAGGAAATCAGCTACTTTTGGAACATCTCCTTCACCTCCTCCACCATGTGGATTGATCATATTCCATTCTATGAAAGATTAAAATGTGTTTTTGAGTGTATAAAAGAGGAAGATTTGTGTATAAATGTATGTATGTATATATAGATGTATATATCTACCTTGGGTGTGGAATGGGTTGTCCATGTGGTCACTGACTAAACCAAGATTGTATTCATGAGGAGATTGAGATGAATGGTTTGGTGAAAGAGGAAAGGCTAGCCAGTTGTTTGAATTCATTCTTTTTCTTGATTCTTGATTCTTGGTTTCAAATCTTGATATGTGTTATATTGCTCCTAAAGACTTTGGTGTAATCTACAAAAAAGCTAAGCAAATCAAGAAAGAATGAAATGAAGATTAAGAGATCAAAAGATTGAAATGATATAGGAACTACTTTTTCCAAAGATTGGAAAATATATAGGAAGAGATCTGCTTTTTGCTTTGCTTTTATGTATTGCTGCAAAACATTGACCTATCTCTTTCTCTCTCTATATCTCTATCTCTCTCTCTCTATATATATGTGTGTGTGTATCTCTATGTGATGATATTAGGGTTTTGATGAAGGAGTAGAGATGTGTGAGAGAAGAATTTTGAGGAAGGTAAGAGAAGTTTTAAAGGTTTAGAAAGAGTCTTTTGGATGGATTTTAGCAATGATAGAATATTCATAAATAGTTTAAAACGAAACTAATATAAATTATAGAAATTTAGATGATTATAAATTTGTTTAATGTATTATACAATGTTGATTAGGACATCAATATCTAAATGTACTACAACTTTTTTATATAGTATAGTATAATTACTATGCAATAAATATATAAATAAAAGGACACGAGTGACATAAATAAAGTATAGTATTATATAAAAAAGAGCGGTCTAAGGTTCGTGAAGTAAGACAAAACCTACGATTCCAACTGCAAAAATCCAACCCTAAAAATCAGATTTTTTTTTTCTTAATTTTTTAATTTTTTTAGTATTTTTAATTAAAAATTTATGAATTTTCCCACTAGTGCAAGTATGGGAACTCACGTCCTCGTTAAATGCGATTCATGACTCCTCAAAGCCCAGCATTCCCACACTCCATATTTCTCTTATTTACCATTTCACCATTGCCATTCATTCATCTACGTTTAAGTTAAAACCTCTCTCTTTTCTTTGCTTAAATATGTATATTACTTGTATATATATCCATCTATGTATATAGACATAATTAAATATGCAGTCGTTTACGTAGAAATTCAGATGAATCAAAAGATAATATACATAAATATATACAACCAATGGGTTTTAATTTTATTATATACTATTGTTTGTAGATCCCCGAGTTCTCTCTTTTGCATGTGTACGTTCA
>KE151964.1:38430-56200 GCA_000411095.1 Aethionema arabicum | reverse complement strand
GGTCCCGTAGCTCAGTTGGTTAGAGCGTTGGTCTTATGAGCCGAAGGTCGCGGGTTCGAGCCCCGCCGGGACCAAACAAGAATTTTAAAAATTAAATTTGTGCATCTAACCAATTTAATCATCAAACCCATCAGTTTTGCCTCGCCTTGATACATTTTTATTTGTATCAAAGTATTTTATTTCATCCAAATCTATATTATAAGGAAAATTATTATAGATTTGAAAATGGATTTGAAAATTATTATTTGTAACAATTTGATTGGTGTATAAAGAAATATGTAACGCTTGGTTATAAATAGAAATATGTAACAATTTGAAAATTACAGAACATTGATTGATGTATAAAGAAAATTATTATTTGTTGAAAATATAAAAATGATATTAAATTTTATTTGCAAACTCTTTTTGAGGAGTGAATTATTTTTAATCCATGAGTTTGTAACGCTTCTCTTGCACACCAGAAACTCCCATCTGTATCTCTATGATAGTATGAAGTGGCATCTGTATACAAAACATAATAAACCGTTCCTCATTATTCTACCTTTGGTGGCTTTTATAATTTACAAGCTTATAGTTTCTGTTTTTTTATTACCTCGATTTGTGGTATTTCTTTTAGAGGACGATCCGCAAAATATGCATATAAGGCTCTTAGTACGGCCTGTGTAAAATCAAAGCAACCACAAGGAAGCAGATTCAAAGTTAGGGGTGGGAAAAACCCAAACCGAACAAATCGAAAAAACCAAACAAAAAGTGGAATTTGGTTTGGGTTTTGATAAAAAAATACCGATTGGTTTTGCTTTTTTAAATTGTTTGGGTTCGGTTTTAAACTGAATCCGAATAGTAAACTGAATGTTTCGACCAACATTAAGTGAAACCCTGAACTAAAAACCTTAAAGTAGATTTGGGGCTGAGTTTTTTAGAGCACAAACTAGTCATAAGATTCGTTAATTAGCATTTGATCATGTCCTAAGTGTAGTTGATGACTCTTACCACATGGCTAAAGAGAGAGATCTTGACACCAAAACGTAACATTTTTGTTTTTCTCACTTTTGATGTATGCCCAGATTTTTTTTTCCCAAAGGAATTATGGTATTTTAGATCTTGAACTATTTTCGTTTGTGAAAAAAAACCTCTCAACTATAAAAATAGTCTTCTAAGCAATGAACTTTGATAACTAGAATTTTTTAACCAAATCGGATTTTTAAAATAAAAAAATAAATTTAAAACACAAAAATTAAACTATAATCTCAAATTAAACAAAAAAAATATAACCCAAATTTGGGCTAATTAGACTACAATTTCAAGTTTAAATATGAAATTTCGGGTAAAAAAAACCCAGTTATTACGGTTTAGGGTTTCAGAAATTTGGTTATCAAAGTTCAGTGTTTGAAGAACCATTTTGATAGTTGGATTTCTTTCGCCAAACGAAAAATAGTTCAAAGTTTAAAATTCTATAACTTTTTTTAGCCTCTATAATTGATTACATGGACGATATTTTGACACTCGAAGGCCAAAGAGTTTAAACAGTCAAATATGGACATATTGTTGGAGTATTACCTGATGAGATATCACTACGACAGGAGCTCTTTGTCGTTCTAACTCAATGATCACAGGTTCGAGCCTGCATTGTCCAAAGAAGCAATGCTTTTACGAGGGTTGGTTTGAAAGCCAAAGTCTTTCATGTGAACGAAGAAGAAGAGAAGAACATACCGTTGAATTACATCAAGATAGGATTCTCCACGAGGATATCGGTATCGCAATTTGTCCTTCATCCGAGATCTGCAGTCAGATGCACCACACAATGAAATAGAGAAGTCTAAGAGCTTATTGCCCGCTTCAGGGTTAGAGAAAATTGTGAAAAAGAGCTTAAATACGCAGTAAAATTATGCAATATATGATGTCCTAACGTCGGTTTAATAAGCTGAAATCTAGTTTCTTGAATTCAGTATCAGCAAAATATTCATGAATAAAAGGGGTCTATATTATAACAAATAGAACCCTTTCGATTTTTGTTAATAGAAAAAATTTGTGGCCCTTCACATCTTGTAGATCCCAATTAGAGTTGGAAATTCACTTACTCGTACTCTTCCGGCATGTTCTTCTTTACCTCATCATATGTCATTCCATCGCAAACTCCAGCATTGATCTCGTCCAGGGCACGCCATTGCACCTAAAAACAAAATAGGAAAATAAACGATTTCCTCTCAGTACGTAAGTTATTATTACAAGACCTGAAGAACAGAAAAGTGTCTGCATGTGGCCGGTAGGTAAACACCTACCTTGGGAAATCCGACTATGGAACTTGCTGTTAAGATTGTTCTCTGCAGCGTGCTGGTCCAAATCTGAACCAGACAATGTCAATCAATATTAGCGTTTGCTTTCAAGAACTTTTACAACTCAGATCAACCAATCATTGAACTGGTTTATCGTTTATGAACCCTATAAAAAAATGTTTCAAGGATGAGTCCAATGCCTAGTTTGTATATTTAAACTAAGTCTAACGCTCTAGTCATCTATACTCAACTAAGAAATCCTGAACTCACTCAAACATATGATACATTTACCGTCAATTAAGAGTTAACTAAAGAACGGAAAAATTGCAAGTCGAAGGACACACCTATCTCGGATAACTATACTAAGGCGAAAAAGAATGTAGAGCTCACAAAGGTTCAGTTTTTACCATACACTTTTATAGAAATCCCAATTTTGTGATACATGTTCATTGGTAACCAGGTCAAGCACCAATTTTCAATGCAAGCACTATTAGTTTGTTTGTCTGAGATACTTACTGAAGCAGCCTTTTCAGTTTTTAGTCGCTTTTCGACAAAGTTGGCAAGTTTCTTTGAGTAAAGTTTCCCAGATTCACTGCGTATTAAAGTTACAAAGATTAGTAGGACAAAAACTCACATGTAAACAATTACCCTGAAAAAGATTGATCAAAAGAAGTAGCGCAAGACTTGTCAAGAATTTTATGAGATGGAACTTATAGGGGGGAAAGGTAAAACTAGAAGCCATCAGCATGAGGCCAGAGCAGCAAATGGCATGGAAGAATTTTACCACTTGGAAGTGTAAGTGAATAATGACATACCTTATTACACTGTCTCCTCCAATTCTGCCTCTAACATTATCCATACTTTCTCCATGCCGAGTTAGTAGTATTGGCCGTGGAGTAAGATGCGTATTCACCTAAAAGAAGGTTAGAAAAATCAGCGCCTTTACGAAACTATGATGCCGTGATGTATAATTAGCCAATCAGTGTTGGGTTTGTTCACGATGAGAACAGCACCATGTAAGGATTGAACATATAAGCTGATTTTAGGTGTTGAAATAGGCTAAATACATATCAAATATAGAATACAAAGCAAGCTCTAGCAAATTCAATTCTATATAACAGATTTGTACCAAGAAAAACACAATTCTTCCGGGGAGATAACCACTAATATTGTTCACCTGCAATAAAAATAGCAAAACAGTCAATACTATGTACTATCCCATCAAGATTAAGTAAAAAGAGACATGAAATGGAATCAATAACACATTATTCTGTCAAACACACATGAGACATACTTGTATCTGTCCACCATTCCCGCTGACCATATCAATCATTTTGATGTACGAACCTTCATCTACAGGCTCATAAACCTGGTAACAAAAGAAGACATTTATCATCTGATTCCGATACCAAGACTATGGTGCATTGAAGTTGAGTCAACTGTGCTTAAGAAAAGTAATTAAAAACATGTGTAGAAGTTGCAGGTTTGTATAGTGACCCTCTCATAATTTGCTAAACGATCTCTAAAGTCCCGCACTCCAGCTTCAAAATCCGTTCTGCAGAGTTGCCACATGCATTAAGTTAACAGGTGCAGGAGGTTTATTAGGAGAAATATAAGTTACTGAGAGAGCACCATACTCTTCTGCATAGTCAGGACTTTGTTGGATTTTAAGACGTATGTTTCTTTCAATGATGCGCTCATCATTGCATAGGGTTTCCAAGAAAATTATCTGCATAAAAGAAAAAAAGGAAAATCAGTTACTCAAAAGATATCAAATCCAATATCCGCCGAAGATTCAAAACAATTTATAGAAAATACACCCCTGCTAACTCAAACATGCTTTCAACAAAGAAAAAGTGTACCATTATATGACAAACTAGATAGAAAATAATCAAAAGATTCAGTACCTTACACCTTCCTTCAGCCATTTTCATCAGCATATTCCGTCGAACTCGTGTGCTGTTAGTTGCATCAAAGATTCCAACCTATATCTAAACTAGTCACAATGCAAATATAAAAACCGGAAAGTAAAATCTAATTGAAAGGTACTTACTTGACCACCTTCTTGCATCCATGCTATCATGTCCTCCATTGCAAGTGCCGCTACCTAGTGGCATTTGATATATTAAAACTATGGGAAAAGAAGAAATGAGTAGTGTTAACATTGACCACAGATTTTACCCAAAAAAAAAATATAAAACATTGACCACAGGATCAAAACATCTCCAACTTGACTCACTTAAGTTGAAAGTACCATAAGGACGAACTCAAGAGTACAAATTAGAATAGACAATTGTAAAGAGGCTACGCTAAACTAGTCAAGTTTAAACTTACCTCAGTTCGTGCCTCTACACCTTCTGGATTGTCAGCTCGGAAGAAATCAGCACACTACAAACAGCTCATTAGGTGACTACCACAGAACATCCAAATGGGAGACCAAAGAGTTATAAACCTCTGGTTCAAGAACAAAGTTTTTTACCATATTAACTCCATGCTTAAGCCGTCGATACTGTAAAGAAATGGACAATGGTTGGTCAACCTTTCCCACAAGTTTTGGGTTACCAATACGCAAAATATTTAAGTATGCATTGCAAAAATAGCAAACCTTTCCAACATTAAAATGTTTAGTATCGTGTCCCAACCAGCGTAGATATCTTGTCAGCTTCACTGCAGTAAAAGTCTTTCCTCGAGCTGGCAAGCCAACCTGATCCAATTTCATGGGAATGGTGTAAATCAGAACATGCAGCTTCTCATGTTCATTTACATTTCCATGCTAAAAAAAAATACCTAGCAGTCCAGCTCTAACCAATCAAACATGGAAACACGAGCTAAGAGATCTACAGAACCTATGAACAGCATATTTGGGGTAGAAAATACCAGAACAATTGCCAGATGTCTGTCTTCTTTTGGTCCAAGCAATTGGTCAGCTACTGCAGCTGCAGCAACAGCTCCTGCTGCTGCTGGCATTGAATTCTAACAATTTAAACATAAAAACGGGTCAGAAATTCATCAAAACTCATAAGTTTCAGTTAATCCAAGTTTGTTATAGAAAGAAGCTCATGGAAAACCTTGGCTTGCACATCAGGTTTGATATCAACTACTAAAGAGCTTGCGCTAGATGATTTGACTAGCCTCGGGGATCCAACCCCACGATCAACAAAGAGTCCCTTTTGACCATCTTGCTGATGAAAAGATGACAGTGTGCCCACTGATTTTGACTCGGCCTCTTCCGAAGCCAAATACACATCTAAGGGATCAGGAACAGTTACATTCATTTCCTATAGGTAGAAAGATGCTACATAAGACATAGGATCATTAATAAATGCAGAGCCAGCATCTATCATGCGTGTAATAATAGTAGAGCCTTTATCCACCAAAAAAATAATAGAACCTTTGCAGATGGAGGTTGATCAACACTAACACCAGAATCTTTGGTACTGTTTGGGGATTGGTTTGAGGCATCGTCATTAATAAATGTACCAGAAGCTGATAGAGATCGTGGATTCTCTGCATTGTCCGCCGCATAAACAAGGGCTGAGTTTGCAGAAGGTGCAGGAGCAGGGACCTCATAATGCTCAAGGTCAAGCAATAAACTTCCTGAAGGACCATGCTGTAAGGCATCAAAGAAACTTCCAATGAGACTTCCAATATGAAGTTACAGTCAAAATCATTTGAAGTATGCATATATTGGTAGTACACGAGAGCGACATGAATATCATTTGGACTATTTTAAGCTAATATAAGCAATTATTATAGACAGATGGATCTGCAGTAAGAGCAAAAAAGAGCAAAAAAGAGCAAAAAAGAGCAAAAAAAGTACCTCGAAAGCAGTTGACGCAGAATTTATGCTGACATCAGGAATTCCACGAACCGTAGAAGGCTGAAAATTCTCCCTATAAGCTCTCCAACTAGCAGCAAGATCAAAAGGCGAAACTCTGTCAGCATTGATGAACACTCGAAACTCAACAATCACATCACCCTCCAGCTTAAACAGAGCTACCCTAGCATCTCCTTGCAATGAACCACCAGTAAAAAGCCTATTTAGACCCTCCTCCACTATGCAAGGCGCATTGCTGTGTTTTGGCTTCAACAAGAACTTGAAATCCAAAGTCTCTATAAGCACCACCAAACCACAAGAAACAGAGGCATGCAGAAACTTAGATTGCAGTACGCACAAAGACACTTAGTTTATGAAATAGGCATCAACTATATACTCATCCTCCAAATTGATTAAACTACAGAAAACAAAACAATACCGTGATCAGGAGGAACAACGAAGCTTAATTCCCACATTGACGCAGATTCACGTTGCATCGGAAGCTGTTCGAAAATGAATAAGAAAAAAAAACACAGAAACGCAATAAAAATCCAGAAGAAGGAAGGATTAGCATATAGCAAGAACAGCGGAAGAAGGAGGGATATAAAATAAAGCGATGCTCACAGCGTTGGAAGAATCCCAGGAACCGATGAGAGGAACAGAACCATAGACATGAGGAGTGAGCTGACCTTCGACCTTAGAGTTCTCCATCTTAAGTGAAACGTAGAGCTGACCTCCTTCGCCATTGGAACCCTCTTCTTCTTCTTCAGTATTCTTCGACGCACCTGACCCCATCGTAACAACCTTGTTTAAATTTTGTAATTTTTTTTGGTATTTTGATTTGATTTAAAAGGGATAAGAGATTTGACGAAGAGAAAGAGAAAGGGAGAGGCCATTTTGGTATCTGAGAAACCTTGGGTTGTCCTCAGCGGTACGTTGGGATAACCGGATAAGAGCAAATACGTGGTCACTGGTTACTTGGTTCAAGTTCGGTCGGATAGGATAGGGTCCGGACAGGACCGGACCGTCCGGTTTGATTCATAGGGTTTTTTGGGCTTATTAGGATTGTTAGGCTTATTGGGCTTATATTGAGAACTTAAGAGGAGATGGCTTTGACTCTCACCAATTTCCATATGCAAATGTCGGAACTGATTAGGAAATTCTTTTGATTGCGTCCGTTTGAAAATTTTATTTGATTGAAGATTTGTTTAAATATTAAAAAGTTTAGGGTTCCGCATAAAAATTGAAACCGAAGAACTGAACCAAACTGAAACGAAAAAAAAGAAAGTTTGGTTCAGTTATGGTTCCGACAAAAAGTAACCATTAAATTTTAAATTCGGAATCTATGGATATCGGATAATAACCGGACCCGAATCGATATTTATTAGGTATCCGAAAGTAACTAGAATTTTTTTTTTTTTGTTTTGGTTTTTGGATATTCTTTTTTGCAGTATTTGGGGTATTTTTTGTTTTTTGGTAATTTTTCAATTTTTTGGATATATTTTTGGATTTTCTTATCAAATATCTGAACCGGAACATAACCGAAACCACAACCAAACCGAAACCTTAAAAAAACTGAACAAATCCTATAATTATGGAACTGAAGTACCAAATAACCGAAAAATAGTGAACTGGAACTAAACGAGTACCTGAATTCCTAACCCTAGTTGTAATGCTCGAATTGTCTTTTAATAAATTGATCCGTTTTGCATGTTTTTTTTACTTAAAAAATTTGTATGTGTAAATGTCTTATTTGTGTTAAAAAAGAATGTCTTATTTATAATTTATAACATAAGTTGTATGTAACAGTTAAAAAAAATTGTACGTAATAAATAAAAGCTAAGGTAATATTCCACTAAACTCAAAAAAAAAAAATTGACAAAAATATAAATAATTAAAAAAATGTTTAAGACCATATTTTTAATTCATAAATTAATTTCACGTTCGTACAATTACGTCGAAAAAAATAGCATATTAATAATAGTATAGAAAAAGTGAGAAACCAGCAAAACCTCTAATGCTTGTTGAGATATCATAACCAAGTAGAAATGATGTAATGATTTACATCATTTCTATTGTAATCCTTTTTTTTTACGGTGTAATTTCAAATCGATCATATTTTAAAAAAAAAACAAATTATTGATTATATTAATTTATTATTATTATATGAAAATTAACAATAAATAAAATAGAAATTTATATATTCAAAATATATATATTTAACTTGCAAATATAATTTAAGCCCTAGTTTAGTTTATAAATATAATCTTTAAAGCCATATTACAAACATGTCCCTTTCTCTTCTTATTCACCTTAACTTGTAGGCATCTTCTTCAGCTCGTTAAAAATGCTTCTCGTTTCTCCATCGAAACCTCCAACAAACTGAAGTTAAGAAACAATTATATAGAGGGGTGGAGCTAGGTGAAGACCCTATCTAATTTTAATTTTTCTTTTATTTTTGTTGAACAAAAATTTAATGATCTCATATAATTCTTAATTATGACCTCATTAATTTTTAATTATCACCCATTCATTTTTTTTTTTTAAATTGATTTTTTTCTTATCATCGTTTACTATAATGAAAAATAATTTCCTTTGAAATGTAATGATAAATTTGACCTCAATTTCGTTACTAAACTCTAAAGAAGCCAATGATTTGATCTTTGTCCCTAATGAAAAATTTATCTGGTTCCGCTACTGATTATATATATATATATATATGAAAATTGTTTAACTGAAATATAATAGATGTTTGTTACCTGGTGTACTGTGTAGGCAAATCTAACCCCTTGAAGCATAAGATTCCCTTCTTTAAGATTCCCTTGTTTAGATTCCATCTCCTCCAATATTCGATTGATGTAGAGTTGAACTAGTTTGAGTGAAGTGTATTTGATGTGACCAATGAATTGAGTGTCAAGCATCCACTCCCATGGTATCTCATAATCTTTGTATCTCTTCCTTGTACCTATTACAATTACAAATCCCATTGAAAAAATCAACCAACACTAATGACTAGTAAAATATAAGTCGGAACCTTATGTATCTATAGATCCCGGCTCAATAATAAGGATGGTAATGATTAAATTTTTTGAGGACATCAAAAAATATTTTTTGTCAAATGTTTTAAAAAAAATCAAACCTAGTTTATATGAATGTAAATAAGGAACTAGTTCAATTTCAAAACTTTTAAGACCACCGGTTCTTAACTCAATTTTTTTAAATTAAAAATAAATAAATAATTGAAAAGTAGGAGAAAGAAACACATAAAAAAGACAAAATCGTCTCTTAATAGAGAATTTTAAAAAACGGTTCTTACCCATTATTTACACATGTTCACTTATTATTGGTTTAAACATTTACTATAAAATTAAAATTTAATTATTTATTTAAATAATAATAATTTATTGTTAGGATATTAAATAATAATAATTTATTGTAAAATGCATCAATAACTCTAGAACAGACCTTGTGTATCAATATTTTTTAAACCAGACCAAATGGTGAACTACAAAGTCTTTTGGATCAGCCCTATTTAGTATGGCGACAAGCTATGTATTATTGATTAAATCTATTTAGATGTAACAATAAATATAATTTATCATATAAATTAGAGAAATTACCTAAAATGCCCTAATTCAAGCATTTTTTGCAAATATGCCTTTTTTGTAAGGTTTACCAATTATATCCTTGGGTCTATAGTTATGATATTTTTGCAAAAAATGTTTGAATAAAGAAATTTTATAAAAATCAATTATGCAAAATATCCTAATTGAATACATTTTTGCAATTTTTTCATAAAGTGTGAGGGTATACCACTTATAATATTGGGTATAATGTTAAGGCATTTTTGCAAAAAATACATGATTAGGGTATTTTTGCAAAAAAAGCTTGAATGAAGGTATTTTTGCAAATCCCCATATAAATTATATTTTTATATAATGTAGCTAAAATGAAGTATTCTAGATCAGAATTTCAAAACTTAACACAAAAACCTATAGTTTTAACTGTATGCAATTTATGAAATATACTATTAGAAAAAAAAAACATAACAATTGACTTAAATAAATCATAAAATTGGTCCTATTGGTTCTTTTAAAACACTTTGACAAATAATTCTACAAAAAATAGTCTAAACAAAATATTTACTCTTAAAAAATTAACAAATAAAATAAAATAATAGTGAAATGGAACATAAGAAATGAAAAATAATTTAAAACTGATTTTATTTTCTTAATAAATGAAACATTATAAGGAAAAAATAATGGGCTTACCTTGATTTACGATCTAATTATGAACTTAGTTGGACCATGGTTTTAATGAGGGTTTTCAATTTTTAACAGAGAAAAAATAATTTGGGAAAAAACAGAGAAAAAAGAATTAATTTTTTCATATTCAACCATTTTGGAAAATCAATTGGATTCAAGGTAGTTCAAGCTTGTTTTTTTTTTTTTTTGACATTTAGTTCAAGCTTTTTTTTTTGTTTAACTCTATAGCTCAAGCTTGTTAAGTTCATGTCTTGAGCTCTTAGCATTAATTTTTTTTTAATAAAAATAAAAATTCTGTAAAATTTTCTTTTGTCAAGAGCCCATTTTTCTTTCTTGGTTTTGGTTTAGGGGTCTAAATTTTTCAGAACCGGCTCTGATTGGATCATAAGGTTTGCCGGTCGGACCGAAAGATCGGTCCATATTTAAGAACATTGTACAATACCTTCTCTAATCTTCTCAATGTTCTTCACACTTTCTTCTACCCTACAAAAATCTTAAAGATTTCTCATTTAATTAACTCCATATTTAATAAAAAAAAAACACAACTATTTTGTTACTCATTCTACTCTTTAGACATACTCGCCTGTCTTGTAATGATTGAATCCTTTGTAATGTCTGTGTTAGAGATTCCTTTTGATTGTTCTTGAACGATAGAATCTCAGATTCAAGACTCTTTAAGCTTCTGTAATTACAAGCTACTTCTCTTAAAGAATCTGCTTTACGTTCTGGCCATTTTGGGAAATGTTTTAAAACTGCTCTTTCATCAATTAAAGAAGATAATTCTTTATCTATCCATTTCACAAATTCTTCAACTTCTGAGATATCTGTAAATCTTGCAATCTCTATTTTGTTGATTAATGAATTTATATGATCTTTGTGTCTTTCGATGTCAGATTTTATCTGCAAGTTATGTACAATATATACACCGTTATTTATGAAAATTTATTGAAAATATATACTTTTCATTTTGATGAATTAATAACAACAAAAGATGGTAAAGAAATCCTTGTTTTTTTTATAAAAAGTATAATTTGAAGATTACGTTATGGGCACCGAGGTTTGAACCGCAGTGGTGGTATTTAATTTATGTATTGACTTTATACCAACTAATAAAACCGGTTTGTAGTTCAGGACACAAAGAAAAAACAATCGTGGTTGAATTTGACCCAAAAGTGAAACTTAGATATTGATCCTAAAATGTAAAACGTTTTTTAATAAACAATAAAATTATGATAACAATTTATTAAGTACGTACCTTTATTTTTTATTGGTATCATGGTATAATTTAAATTTTGATTTTTTCCGTTTAGTAAAAAAATTGTCAACTATCAAATGATTCTTAATCCACAAACTTTGATACCCCAGTTTTTAAACCTTAAACTTTAAACTTTAATAATCGGGTTTATTTAAACCAGAATCTCAAACTTAAACTTAAAATTACAATCTAATTTCCCAAATTTAGCTTATATTTTACGGTTTATTTTTTATATTACCGTTTGATTCTGATATTAATGTTTAATGTTGATACTAATGTTTAATTTTGATTAAAAAACTATGGTTTGATTTAAAAATCAGGTGATCAAAATTGAGAACTTAACTACTCATTTTGATACTTAATGGTTTTTTTTACTAAGTGAAAAGAATTGAAGATTTAAAATATCATAATCATTTTTATTTATGGTTGTACCTAAATTTTGAAGTTGAGGCTTTATGATTCAAATATCACATGCTTTGATGATCTGATGACATTTATCGTAACAAATTTCAAATCAATCACATTTAAAAATGATTATAATTTTATTTTGACATACTTTATTACTATGATTAAACTACAATTCAAAACTACCGATATATTAAATCATTAACCGGTCTTTAAATCATTTTTCATAACTCAAACACAATAATCCTAATGTTTTCAAAGACAAAAAAAACTAAGATCAATCTTTTACTTACATCTGAAAGATATTTGGAGCGATTTTCGATTTCACCAATCATATTTTTGTTAAATCCAAACAACAAAACTCCTTTTTGATTCATCTCAACATGAGATTGATCTCTTCTGGTAAGTGTACGGTACAACTCTATAACCTCTGGAACACGTTTTACACTTCTCTTTCCAAGCTTTGTCTGCGACGGCAATGGCGGCGGTGGAGGCGGCTGCTGCTTCATTACATTTGAATTTGCTTGTTGTTGAATCTTTTCTTTAGATTTGATGAAAGATTCTGAATCTTTTAACTTAGATTCATCTGTGTCGTTCTGCAATTTCTTCCATAATATTGATTTTCTCTCATTTTCATGTGATTTGAGATTGATTACTTGTGTTTTTAAACGTGTGATTTCTTGATGTAGTTCTTGATTTTCTTTCACTAGAAGATCGTTTCTGATTAAAGAAGCTTGAAGTTCTTTAACTAGACGAATGAGATCTGAATCTTCTTCATTGTTTTGTAACATGTTTTAAGTTTTTTCTTACTAGTTAGATGAAATCTGAGATATTTAAGGTTGTTTGGTTTTCTAACTTTTTATTTGCTTTGTGAGTTTTGACTTGTGAAAGAAGTTATGTACTCACCTAAAACCTATGAATCTTTGACGAATATAAATTGTGAAATATAAGTGTATCATTTTTTATTAAATAGATTTAATAAAATAAAATATTTTCTCTAGTAAAGAGTGTAATTACCATTCTCTGCAATTGAAGCAAAGGTGGATTTGAAAATCACATTTTACCATACAATAAAAAATTTGATGGGTGTTGGTCGAATAATAAAATCACAGTGTACCATACAATAAAAAATATTGATAGGTACTGTTGGTCGAATATAAAATTGGCATCTATCAAGTGTAAAAGAAGCACTTGATAACGTTGAGGTCCAACCTTTAAAAAAGAGAGAAAACAAAATATAATTTCAATTATAATTCTCATGAAAAAAAAGAAATGGTGTCTGAATATACATATAGATTTTCGTGTCGGCAAATAGATATATGCTTCTTGAAGTGAATTTTAGCATATCTTACTCAACTAAATAGTAAAGTGTATAAATTTGAGTAATGTTATATTTCATTCATGGCCAGGTAAAAATTAATGTTTTACTAGGTATTTGATTAACTGTAATATACAAATTTGGATATATTTCAGAAATGATATTTTAAAGATAATTTGTTATTGTACTGTTTTAATATATATGCTAGCATTATTTATAATATTTCAATATCAATATGAAATATTAAAAAATTATCTAAAATTTATTGTCATAGATAAATAGTATAGAGTTTAAAAACAAAAAAGATAAAGACTATAACACTATATCTTACATTGTTGGAGAAAAAAAATCCTACATTAATATAACCATTTAAGTTTTTTTTTAATTATTATTATTATATTCAAAAAAAAAACTCAATTAAACCTATAGGTTTTTCTGAAATTAACTTTTAAGTATNNNCAAAAAAAATTCGGATGTATCATTTTTGGATCCAATGGAATTCATAGGAGTTAGAGATGTCAATCGGGTTAGCCCAGCCCGAAATCCGGGAAGCCCGTACATATTTGAGCTCGAGTCCGGTCCGGCCCATTTTCTTTCGGACCTATATTTTGAAGCCCGACCCGGACAGAGCTTTAGGGCTTTCGGGCTTTTTCGGGCTTTCTAAACTTCCAGATAAAAACAATATAAATGTAAATAAATCAATATAAACAAAATAAAATCAAAATATTTAAATAAAGTTAGTGACGTAAAGAGTTATAAGAGTTCAACGATTTCTAAATATTCATGATTTTAATGATTTAAATCATTGAAATTATTATAATAATGTTACATTAGTCATGAAAATTCTTATATAAATCAATGTTTTAATAGAAGATGATAACCCGCGGGCTAGCCCCTAAACCCGACCCGGCCCGTTTTTTTTGGGCTCAAATATCAGAGTTTGAGCCTACGTATTTTCAGGGTCGGACTGGACTAGCCCGCGGGCTTTAGCCCGAATTGACTTCCCTAATAGGAGTTCGGTTTCAAATAGAGATTTTATATCTTTTTTGTAATTTAAGTGTTTATTCATAATTGGCTTATGGTTCAACAATATATGTTTAATGTCTTTTTCAAGGTAATTTAGACATATACAAAAAGACATACGGTATTACTCCTAGTTGTTAGTCCTAATGTTTTCAAATGCTCAAATTTACAAGTGCAAATTAACCAAAAGTCTTTACAATATTAAGCACATTCCTAAGTATAGCTTAACAAAGTTTCCCATTGCCCTCAAGACTACAAGATTACATTTGACGATTATTCTTGGTTTGATTGATTTATATTTCTATTTTACTAAATGATTATGAAACATATCGACTATACAAGTATTTTATTCCAAAATCTCCTATTTTTGTTCATCTTTAGTTTTTTCATAAAACTAACCGATAGAAAAGTTGAAAGATCCAAAAGTCTAGGAGAAATTGCAAAACAAACTCCAATTTTTACTAGTTTCACTAATTAGACTCCCACAAATAGATTTATACAAATTAAACCATATCTATGAAATTTTGACAAAAAAAATTAAAAGTATGAAAAACAAAATTTACCCTAAATCTCTAACATTGTTTACTTTTAAACGACAATTAACACATAGTCGTTTTGGTTTTAATAAAATACACCCAAATCTTAAATTTAACCCCATGTAAGAAATACATGAAGCCACTACTTAGAAACAGGAGTTAGAGGCTATAACAAGTAATACAATAAATAATTATCATGTATTAAAGCAAAGACTATCTAATTGCAAAATGAGACGTCGCAAATAATAAAATCACATACAATTTTGATAAAATTCAAAATGAAACAAGACCTAAGACTCTCTTCAATGTAATACCACAGACCATCCAAAACCAATCAATCATATAATAACTTTTAAAAAAAATGACATCAATCAACAAATCAAACAACTTAAAACACTCATTTCCACCTTCCCAAGAATAATCTCTCGATCACTTCATGCTTTTGACTCAAAACCTATATCGACCCAAAACCCGACCACTCGGCAACACACTTGTATAGATAGATAAGCCAAGACCGTTATCTGGACACGACCATGCATCAAAATCAATTTTTGAGGTTAAATTTTGATGCATACCTTATGTTGAAGAACCAGATTCCTCCTCCGTTTTCTTTTCTTTGACATCTTCTTTCACTGCTTCACTCTTTTTCTTTTCCTCTGTTTCCACTTCGGTCTTTACCTTCTCCAGAGGTTTCTCCTCGGTTTTCTCTTGTACTGTCAATTTCTCAAGAAGACCAGCAGTTTCTGAGGCATCTTTGCTCTCTTCTTTCCCTTCTTCAGATTCAGCAACTTCCTTGAACTTTTGCATAAATGTTTTGCAATCTGATATTGTATACATAAAACATGGTTACTTATCTAGCTTATCCAAAAAAATTTCAGTTCATTGGAGAAACAACTCCAAAACCATTGAAGCGCACAAACAAAAATTATGGCATAGTGGCATATCAGTTTACTTGCAGTCCAAACTCATGCTTAACTACCATTATATCAATGTCTTGTATAATTTCATCATAAATGTTATTTCGATAAGTCTTAAATACAACAAGGCATGACATGTTATTAGCGAGTGTGAAGCTTAGTAATAAGAGGAGACTCAAAAATTAAGGATCAAATTTGGTGGAATGGAAAAACTAAACAATTGCCAGCTCCAAAATAGCCAATGATGGAAACTTTGAAAAGCTCTAAAAGCAGGAAGCCTTATACTGCAACTGAGTTCAAGATCCTTCAGCTATCTATTATGTGTTTCCACACATTCTGTACTGAATTACTGATACAGTGATACTAAGAGTAGTGATTGAATAAGGTAAAGCAAAAGAGCATGCAGGAATGGAAATAAAACAAGTAGGCAACCAGAAGGTGGGATGTTGGTGTAAGATATTGCATAATGGTATCTGTCGGCACCTAGACGAAATAAGGGACTACTAACAGAAGCACATGGAATAACACTATCCTCTAAACAAGATTCAATCAAACATAGAATGAAATACGGACAATTCGGTTTCGTACTCACTCTCAATTGAAGGAAATCGGATGCAGAAAAGCTCATCCTTCAGTTCCCCATCGGCAAAGTCACGAGCATGCCATACGCATGACTTTTCATTCCCAACGTGTTCCTGGACTGTCATGCCCGATTTAACTGCACAAATCCAGGAAGGGGAAATCAACTGAGTAACAATTAACCTAAATGCAGATCCAGATTCAACTTCAAATCACACAAAGCACGATGAACGAAATTCTTACCGAAATGATTGGCACAGATCTTGAGAGTTTTCGCTTGCCTCATAACGAGACGAATCTTTCCAGTATTTTTATGTTTTAAGAACTTCAAAGTACCAGCTCCTCTCTCCTTCCACTGATTCGCATCTTTATCGAACCGATACAACTTCGATTTCCTTCGATTCACACACAATTTTTAATCAGACATCGCAAGAAAAATTTCCAAGCACCGGAACTAAACTCTAGAAATTCGATCAGATCTACGAATTAAGAATATACATACAGATCGAGGATGGCGTCTTCGTCTTCCTCACCGGTAGTGACGGCAACCGCCTCAAGCTTAACGATCGGAGCGATCTGAGCTCCAGTGTCTTCATCCTCATTAGCTCCAGCCTCTTCCTCGTCTCTGTGCTCGCGCTCGGATTCGTTACTGGCCATAGTAACCGCCAAGTTATGGTGTGCAGAGAGGATTTGGGAGGTTTTATAAAAGGGGGAAATGGGAATGATACTTTATAGGATACGATAACAAAGGAGTTTAGTTTACTTATGGCACGTCGTAGTCACGCTACCTATGATTCCTAATGGGCCGATTTACATTAAATGAATATGTGGCCCATATGAGAATCCAGCATCCTTTATAATTTGTAATATGAATAGGGATGTCAATCAGGTTAACTCGGCCTGATACGTCCCGAAACTCGTGAAATCCGTATATATTTGAATTTGAGTTTGGTCCGATTCGTTTTTTATCGGACTTATATTTTAAGACCCAAGTCCAGTCCGGACAAGGACTCAGGGTTTTTTTGGGTTTTTTTTTACTTATAAATAAAAATAATATAAATTTAAATAAATTAATATAAACAAGATAAAATCAAAATATATAAATCTAGTTAGCGAACTAAAGAATTATAATAGTTTAACGATGTCTAAATATTTATTATTTTGATGATTTAAACATGTATAAATGGTATTATAAATTTATCGTCAATAATTTCAAAATTATTAAGTAGATGTGAATAATGATGTTACATTAGTCATGAAAATTCATTTATAAATCAATATTTTAATATTTTTTAATAGAAGACGGTAGTTTGCAGGCTAGCCCGGTCCGGTCCGACTTGAAGCCCGTGAAAATTTGAATCTGCCCTGGCCTGACCCGTTTT
>KE151963.1:9099-23075 GCA_000411095.1 Aethionema arabicum | reverse complement strand
GGGGCCAATATCAATCCCTTTCTAGGATAGGAACCGCGATTGTCGCACGAGAGTGGGCCGGTTCGACGTTTATGGTAGAGTCAGGGTTGTTTTAACTGTGAAGCCTGAATACGTGTTTGACCATTGGTTCGTGAGTAGATCATCCAGAGCCTAACGCTTTTATTTTATTGAATTTTAGTTAGTTTAATTTACAGTTGGTTCGTGACACCCAAACTGCACTGTTTTGTCTTAGCTTAGTCGTGCATCTACATCTCGTATTGTTTAGCACTAGTCTCGTGGATCGACCCTCTATCTAACTACAACACCCCTTGTGGTCGGGGCGAGTAGAGGTTTAATAAATTTTAAAGTTCATCATACCCCGTAGTAAACGCATAATAGCGCTACTCTACGAGCGAGATCAGCATCATTAACGGAGAGCCGATGAGATTCTAAAGATGTCATTAACATAATTAAAAATAAAAAAATAAATTACAAAAATACTAAATAAAATAAAAGATGATCTTCTAATTTTGTTCTTATAATTTCTCTCATTTCTCTTCCTATCTCTCTCTCCTCCTTCTTCTCTCTCTTCCTTTTTTTATTTTAATAAGATTCTTTTAAAAGTTGTGCAATGGAGTTTCCCTTAAAATCTTTAATATATAAGACTACCTCCAGCAGCTTCTTAACATAATTTATTTAAATTAAAAAAATTAAATAAATAAAAAAGTATGAGAGAGAAAGCTAAAATCTAGTTAACTGCTTCTTAGATAAGAATTTTAAGAAACGGGTTGTTAACAATTTTTACATCTGTCCATTTATTATTAGATAAAAAATATATTGTAAAATTAAAATTTAAAAATTTATTTATAATATATAATATTTTATTATTAAGAGGCTTCACCATCTATGGAGATGCTCNATATATATATATATATATATATATATATATGTGTGTGAGTGGGAAATGAAAAATATCTTGAAATGTAGTTTAAATGTGAACAAATCTTGTTTCTACAAACTAAACTATATCACTTGAATTTCTTCTTTCTTTGTGAGCACATGATATGATATGATTATGGTCCCCATTTGATATTTTATTTTTGTGATTTCACCAGAATATATGGCTTTGGGATAACCCAAGTAGCTACATTCATTACCAAAATATCACAAATTTAACATTTAGTGTAGAATGTCAACAAAAGTATGAAGATTTTAAGTTTCATTTGACCCAAATTTTATATTTACCTAATCAAATTTGAATATGATATTACATTTTACATATCCAGAATATTCATTTACGTTTTCAACATTAATTACTTCCGCCTACTAGTTCTGATTAAAAATATCAAAACTACTGTTGACAAAAAAAAAAATCAAAACTACTAATTATAGAATTGTATAAAAAAAATATGAATAGAACAATTATTTTCAAATTTGGTAAGGTTATAAGAACATCTTTAGTGGAAATTCTAGAAAAGTCTCTAATATTTAAACCGATAAAATAATAGTTTTTTCTTAGAATTTTTGAGCACGAGTTTCTCATTTGAGAAACAGAAAAAAAACCAAATGTCACATGTATTTATACGTATTGGTTCAAATCTAAAATATATTGATTAAAGAGTTTCAAATTAAAAAATCATAATAATTTGGGAAAATTTAATAAATACGTTTTTGGAAACAATTTTTTTGGTTTGTAAAAAAAACACTAAACTTAGTGTCTCTAAACCAATACATCTTATAATAATTTATTTGGTATGTTCTTTATAATTGAAGTTACAAATCTGAAAATGATTTAAAATTAGAATTATTATGATTTATAATTTATCATATAATTTATTTTAAACATGAAAATTTAAAATAATTTGGATTATATATTATCAATAATCTAGACTTACTTATAATAGATAAATAATAATTTATGTTGTTTTATACTCAAAACTATAAATCTTATAATATTTTGACATTTGTCCTATAATATACTTCAAACATTGTGTTATCCTATCCTCTTTTTTAAAAATGTTATCGGATAAATAAGCGTTAAAAACGTATTATCTCTCCTAATTAACGTATTATATTGTAATTAAGATAATTTATTAAGCTTAATTTGATATTTCTTTCGTTCCATAAAACTTGATGTTTTAAGATTATTTTTTGTTTCAAAATACTTGATTTTTTGATAATTTTTATTTAATTTTAAATAATAAATATGGAAAACACCTAAATTTCCACAAAATGAGCTAATTGTTTTTTGAATTTATTCTACATATAGAACAATTTGAAGAGAGAGAATGTGATTTTTTTTTTAAAATTAATATTATTTGATAATTAATGAATGTTTATTAATTTGTGTGTAAATATTAAAAAATCATGTTTTATGGAACAGAAGGAATATATTTTATGGTTTAAAATAAAGTATAATTGTCTATTTATCTCATTTTTAATGTATAATAAAAGAAAACTTCAATTAGTGTTTTTCTTTTATTACTAATGTCTTTTTAAAAGAGACTTTCTCCACAAATGTTTTTTTTGTTTGACAATTTCTCTAATAAATTTCTATATATTTATTGTTCTGTTCTAATTTTAGTACGTTCAACTACTCTGCAATATCTGAAACATTAAAACGTATTTACTTGTAGGAAAAAAAAAGAAAAACCTTTTTGTTACTGAGGCGCAAACATTCAGAACCGTGATCAATGCTTACCCAAAATAAACAAATAAAAAATAATATAGTTTATTATAAAAGGAAAAAAAGTTATATCTCTAATATAAATCCACAGCAAGTGGGAAAACAAAGACCAAAGTCTTCACCTTCCTCACTCTCTCTCTCTCTCTCATCACTTGCTTAGTGCAATCACACCAAAGAAGAAGAAGAAGAGTCGTCATCAATGTCTCTTCTTCAATATCTAAAAATGTCATTTGCCCTAATCCTCTTCCACTCTCTGAGTTTCTTGGGAGCTGTGACCGCCATTGTTACACCTCACTCGGATCTAATAACCCATTTACCTGGTCAACCTGTGGTCAACTTTCATCAGTACTCTGGCTATGTTACTGTTGACCAAAAGAAACAGAGGGCTCTGTTTTACTATTTTGCTGAAGCAGAAACCAATCCAACCTCTAAACCTCTTGTTCTATGGCTCAATGGTGGTCCTGGTTGTTCATCTTTAGGCGTTGGTGCTTTCTCAGAAAACGGACCTTTTAGACCCAAAGGAAATCTTTTGATAAAAAATCAACATAGCTGGAATCAAGGTAACTAAAACCCACTTCTTGTTCAACATTAAATTCAATTTTTTTTTTTTGAAATATTTTTAGAGATTTTTGATTCCAGAGGCTAATATGTTGTATCTGGAGACACCTGTTGGCGTTGGATTCTCTTATGCTACTCAAAGTTCATCTTATGAAGGCGTAAATGATGAAATCACTGGTTAATTTCCCTTCCTCCTCTCTTTTTGTTTTGCAGATTTCAAGTTCAATTCTTTGTTTCTGAATCACTTTTAGACTATTTCCCATGGCAATTTTCAAAATTTTCTTCAGAATTTGAAGACAAAAATGAAGAGAATCATTTTCACTAGTATTTTTCATTTTGATTTTCAAAAATCTATTCTTTAAATTTGAAGAATGTGATTAATTTGAAGAAATTACTATTCACTTTTAATTTGAAGAACCATTAAAACATAATTTTTCAACTTTTCTTCAAATTTGAAGAACCATTGGATACCCTTAAAAGAAAAGATTTAGACTTAGCAAAAAAGAGCCCTAAAAAATTCTCTCTTTGCCCTTTTCTAACGTCTGCAAAAAAACTAAAATTAGAAAAGAGAGATCAAAAGTACAGTTTTTTAATCACTAGTAAGTGATTTTGATGATGTTGATGATGATGATGATGATGGTGATGATCTTGATGATGATGAATTAGTGTATTGATCATAAAATGGATTCAGCTTTTGTTTCTTATTTATTCTATCTGAGACTGACAAAAAGGAAGAAAAAGAATTCAACCTTTTTACAGATTATTATTCTCTTCTCTTTTTTTGTGTTTGTCTTCACATCTCAAAACATTCTTTTCTTTCTAATCTTTTGTCGTTTTTTGGTCTGTAGCAAAAGACAATCTTGTGTTCTTACAAAAATGGTTTCTCAAATTTCCTCATTGCCGTAACAGAAGTCTCTTCATCACTGGTGAAAGCTATGCTGGTAAACCTTTAATGGCTTCTTCTTCAAATCATTTCAAAACCCTTTTTGATAAAATTCTAAGTTCATATCTCAATTTTCAATTTTAAGGTCATTATGTTCCCCAATTAGCTCAGCTTATGATTCAATACAACAAAAAACATCACTTGTTTAATCTAAGAGGAATTGCTGTAAGTCTCTTCAACTTTATCATCTCCTCTTCATTTCCCTTAACTATTTCCGTTTCATGAAAAAAAAACGTTTAACTGTCAAGATGGTTTTTAAAGCTTTGAAGTTTGATAAAAAGATTTTTTAAACTCTAAACCTTAATAACCAGTTTTTAAATCAAAATCTCAAATTTAAACTTAAAATTATAGTATAATTAGTCCAAATTTGAGTTATATTTTGAGATTATAGTTTAATTTTGACTTTTATAAATTCGGTAGAGTTTAAAAAAACAGGTTATCAAAATTCAAGGTTTACATTTTTTTGATAATTGATGGTTTTTTTCACACAACGGAAATACTATAAGGTCTAAAATACTATAATCCCTTTCTTGAACTCAATTTTGTGGGTTTCTTTTGTAGATTGGCAATCCAGTTCTTGAATTTTCAACTGATTTCAACTCAAGAGCTGAGTTCTTCTGGTCTCATGGCTTGATATCTGATTCCACATACAAAATGTTTACTTCTTACTGTAATTACTCACGTTATGTGAGTGAATACTATAGAGGATCAATGTCAAGTATGTGTGCCAAAGTTATGAGTCAAGTTAGCACTGAAACCAGTCGATTTGTCGACAAATATGACGTCACTCTTGACGTCTGCATTCCTTCTGTCTTATCTCAATCCAAAGTAGTAACCCCTCATGTGAGTTTTACAACATTAAACACAAATGTTACACCTTATTTTGGTTAGCTTATGTAATATGAATTGTGGAATTCTTTGAATTTAAACAGCAAGTGGGAGAGTCTGTGGATGTCTGTGTTGAAGATGAGACTGTGAAATATCTAAACAGAAGAGATGTTCAGGAAGCTCTTCATGCTCGGCTTATCGGAGTACGCGAATGGACTGTTTGCAGCAAGTAAGTAATCTTTAAGTTCTTTAACTAGTTTGTTGGGATTATGGTATTTTATACCCTGAACTTGGTGAAATAAGCTCTTTTAACTATCAAAATGGTTTTTTAAATCTTGACTTTTGATAATCGTGATTTTTGAACCTTAATAATCAGATCATTTAAACCGAAATTTCAAATTTAAACTTGGATTATAGTATAACTAATCCAAATTTAAATTGTATTTTTGGGTTAAATTTTGAAATTATGGTTTATTTTTGTGTTTAAAATCTAATTTGATTGAAAATATCTGGTAGGGTTTAAAAAGCAATTTTGATAGTTGAAAGTTTTTTTCACCAAAAAAAAAATAATTCAAAATCTAAAATATCATAATCCCTAGTTTGTTTATACATTTCAGCCTTGTAGATACTTAGCAATTGATACTGTTTTTGGTTACAGTGTGCTTGATTATGAACTGCTGGATGTGGAAGTACCAACGATTAATATTGTAGGGAATCTTGTTAAAGCTGGAGTTCCTGTTCTTGTTTACAGGTATATATATTTTAATGTCTTTTTAACAGTTTCTGTTGAGCATGTGATGAGTTTAATTCTTGATTTGTGTTCTTGTAAGAACAGTGGAGATCAAGATTCTGTGATCCCGTTGACTGGGAGTAGGACTTTAGTGAATAGATTGGCTAAGCAATTGGGATTAAGGACAACTGTGCCTTATAGAGTATGGTTTGCAGGACAACAGGTGAGTACTCATCAAACATCGATGTTCTAAAAATCGCGTCTAAATCCCGTTTAGATTCCGATTAATCTTGCATCTGTCTAGGCCGCATCTAGATACTGATTTTTATCGGTAAAATATTTAAAAATATCCGTAAAACATATAATTAGATTATCTTTTAACGCCTGTACTCCGACTACTCGTTCTAGACGTTCTAGACGCTAGACTCCTGTTATCGGCCAACTAGCATCTAGTGATTTCTTGAAAGTAGCAAGACAAGAAGATGAAAACAAAAGTAATGAGTTTGGTTTTTGTATGTCCAGGTTGGTGGGTGGACTCAAGTGTATGGAAATGTTCTGTCTTTTGCAACAGTAAGAGGAGCCTCACATGAGGTTCCATTTTCACAGCCTGAGAGATCACTTGTACTGTTCAAAGCTTTCTTGGATGGGATTCCTCTTCCTGAACAATTCTGATTTTTTATTTTATTTTACCATCTTATTGTAAAATAACAGATTTTGGCAAAGAAAAGCAAAAAAGATTTGTCTTGTAAAGAAGATGTAGGAAGTTGTGTTGTTGTGATTAAGATGGTTTAAAAGGGTTAACTATAACAGGAGCTTCAACTTCCATTGTTAAACACTTGAATTGCAGAGCTATGATTGGTTTGGACAACATAACGGCTACGCTTAGCTGTTCTTCAGTTTCAACCAATTCTTCGGTCTTTTCTGCATCATCTTCCTCAGGCCGTGTTACTATTGCAGGTCTCACTGGTCGCACCCTGCAAGAGAAGCCGTACATATCCATTCTTATATTTGATTTTCGGGCTGTTCAGCATTCAAATGAAGAGATTATAGTATTTTAGACTATGAACTATTTTTGTTTGGTGATAAAAACCTTCAACTATTGAAATAATTTTTTAAACTCTGAATTTTGATAAGTGAGTTTTTTAAACCTAAACTTTATTAACCGTACTTTGTAAACCAAAATCTTAAATATAAACGTCATTTATAGTGTAATTAATCCAAATTTGGATTTATTTTTGGTTTAAATTTTGGGATTATGGTTTAATTTTGTGTTTAAAGTTCAATTTTGATTTAATTAATCTGGTAGAGTTCAAAAAAATCTGGTTATCAAAGTTCAAGATTAAAAAATTATTTTGATAGTTTTTTTCATCAAACGGAATAATTCAGGGTCTAAAATACCATAATTTCTATAATTAATCAAAATTTGGATTATATTTTTGAGTTGAATTATGACTTATGGTTTAATTTTTTGTCTAAAGTTTAATTTTGATTAAAAATATCCAATACAACATTAAAAAAAACTCAAACTCAGTTATCAAAGTATAGAGTTTAAAAAACCACTTTGTTAATGGAGAATTTTTTTCACCAAACAGAAATAATTTAGGCTTTAAAATACCATAATCTCGTACTAGTGATACCTGCAATGGAGATGGCATGAGTACTTGAGCAGGTTTGAGTTAAACTTGGTCTTGCCACTGTAATTATAAACACTTAATCTCCAAGATAACACACAATCAGGTGTTATTATCTAATGCAAGAACTAACTTTACCTAAAACTTGGCAGCGACATTTTGAGTGCTGGTCCTATCCAGTTTCCGAGTTTTGTAGATGATTCTTGGGTGGCTTAGTTTAGAAAGTGAGATATAAAACATGAAATGAGTTTTCCAGGAATATCATAGAAGCTCAAGACAGAACAAGAACTGAACTTACTGTTTCTAATTTCGATGTTGCAGATATCTGAAGAAACAGTACCCTTCACTTCACTAACTTTAACCTCTAGTAAATCCTGAGGCTGAGAAAGACTAGTTCCTAACCCAAATGTATCCAAGAAACCGAAAGCTTTCTCCCTTTTTTTCTTTGGAATTGCAGTGATTTTCTGTTTCAAATCACAGAAGTCAACGCAGAACATAACAGAAGGTCCAAACTCATGTTTCAGATCATCTCCAAGAGTTGAGGAATAATGTGTTTGTACTAATGATTGACATGTTCCCATTAATGAAGACAAGAAGAACTTTCAGCCAAACAAAAGAGGATTATGATAAAAGCATTTCCACAGTAATATTTTGGTTGATTAAAAGAGATTAATCAGTAATTATTAAAGGTAGATATAAGTTGGAGATTTAAAGTGATTTACCTTTGAAAATCTTGCAACTTGACTTGGGAGTCCTACTTCCTGCAATACCACCAAACATGTACCTATAGAATATTATTATCCTTTTGGAGTTCACAAAAGCTGAAAACAACAGAAAACATAGTGGTAAATCTCACACTCTCTAACCTTAACACCGGAATTCAACTACACCTCATTGTAGTGTGTACAACTATTTGAGTAATGGATCGGTTTTGTGGCTCGAAATTAATGTAAAAGCAAAAGGATAACAACATAGACCCACCTACCTTGCGTCCATGATTACAAGCTTCACTGCTGTTCACAAGCACCCTTGCTGCCCAACTGATTAGAAACAAGAGGAAAATGCATAAAAGAACAAATTATAAACCACTTTGGTTACAAAACATCACTTCCTTTTTTCTATTTTATTAAATTAAATTATAATGTCTCTGCAGCTCAAGCATGCTTAACTATGGAGTTATGACCGAAAAACTAAGTACACTTTAGTGATATAGCTAGCCTAATCAATTCTTTTAAACTTTCTCGTCATGCACAACTATCTCCTTGAACACGAGGTATTTTTGCTTTGCTATGATTGTATTAGTGCAAGGGAAGGAGAAGCATACGCGCAAGATGTAGGAGGATTCCACACAATCCCTGCAATTACAACAAGCTGAGGAAGCAAACACGAGAACCCGGAAGTCATCAAGTTAGTGATAAAAATGTTGAGTAGGTAAGGAGAGAAGGAAAAGGCCAAAAACCTCATCGAAGACACCAACAGGACTATCTTCGTAGTTAGCAAGGAAGAATCCTCCAAGAGTGTATCTGAAAAATCCATAAGAACAAAGTAATGAGAAAGAAACTGAAAGACAATATACACAAAAGAGAAACAAGATCTGAAGAGTTTTTTAACCCAAAAGCTTCAACTAATCGAAACTCTTTGGGGATGAATGCTCGAGCAGTCTCAGCCTTTACAAGATGAATCTGATACAATGCACTGAAAGAAGAAAATGAAAAGAAAGTAAAAGTAAAAGCTTTAAGAGTAGAACAAATAAAGAGAAAAGGCACAAAGAAAGAGTCTTTACCTTCCTTTGAATATCCATGGCGGCTTTGTATAGCCTGATGGACTCTTCCTTTCTTCAATGTCCATAGAAGAATGTAATCTACATAAAGAACAAATTAAAAGATGCCTTAAGATACAAGTTATGAAGACAGAGATTAAGCTTGGGAGTTGAAGTAATCAACAAATGACTTGGAAACTGCATAACCTTCAAAACAATGGAACTATAGCAAAAAAAAAGTGAATATAAATAAAGAAAAGATAAAGTAGTGGTTTTTTTAGCCTAAGAGATGAGATCTCAAACAATCATAATAGCCCAAGTTGCTAATTTTTAACTGTAAAATCTAATTTAGATATTTATATTTTGCTACAACATTTTAGGAAAAGAGAGTGGGGAGATTCAATGCCTACAGTTTCTAATTTTATCAAAAACGAACCTATTAAAACTAGGGATTTGGGGGCAGATTTGTGCTGAAATTCCAAAGATTCAGGTGTTTTATGCAAATGGGTTTCCGTAGTTAATCAAGAAAAACAAAATCAAACAGTAAGTAATTGCATTTGTGTGTTCAAAATCAAGCAAAATTACAAACCAGCAATTGCCCAAATCGAGATTTTAAACCCAAAAATAGAAACTGAAAAAACCCCAAACCTCGTCGAACCCCTTGGGCGAATCTTGAAGCTGCTTGAAGAGAACAAAGTACATAGGAGCGAAGCTGCAAAGGTTCCTACTCGCGAGATCGAAGGATTTATATATATAAAAAGAACTTTCTTGTAAATTAAAAAACTGGATTTTTTTATTAATTAATTTGGATAATTGTATAATTAAAAAAGAAAAAAAAAAGGGAGGAACCGAGAGAGAGGTGAAGGTGCCCAGCTAAGGCAGCTCAACTGGCAGCACCCCAGACTATTGTCTGAGAAGTCACTAGTTCGAAGGTCGCTGGGTAGGGTGTGGGAGTAGGGAAAAAACAATTAAAAATCCTGAACCCCATCCTCGATGGGGATCGATCCACCCACCTCTAAGTGTTCAGGATCTGATCAGCTCGAGTCGTAGCCAGTCCAGCTACCGCGAAAAAAAAAAAAGAGAGAGGTGAAGGTATGTGTTGGTAAGAGGAAGAAGGTGGATAGGCTTATAGCTTTTTCTTCATCCAATCATAAGTTGTCTGCATATATATTCTTTTATTTCGCGCCAATCTCAAGTTAAGATCATTTTCCACCATTTTTCATTTGCTCACACAACTTTATTAATGTTAGAAATTGATCTTTCATATCAGAAATTGATAGCTTGGAGAATTGATTCTCAAAGGAAAGGAAGAGAAACAAAGAACATGATTTTAACTTTGGTTTGACCACAAATTATTGTGGATTTGTGTGAATGAAAAATGAATAGGGTTTTGGGTTTTGATATTTGATTTTCATCCCGATAGATTTTAAGCCCAATGATTTTGAGAATCAAAGTTGAGAATGGAGAATAAACTCTTATAGATTTATGTCTATATAAAGAGGGTGTTGGTTCTTATCTCAAATTACCAACTAATCTCCATATGCTATAGTTTCTAAATTGAATCATGAGGTGTAATATGGAACTAGGTGCGTCAGACTTTTGATTGAATGTCCCTAATTAGAAGATTTCAGTATTTTTATCCTCGGACTCAAAAATTGTGACACTACGGAGTCTTTTTCGAGTTAAGGAGAAAGATTAAATCTCGACTCCACTAGTTTATATCATATTTATTTTTGTTTTGTTTTTAAATTATTTAATTTATTAATGTTTTGCTTTTAAATTATTTAATTTATTTACGCTTTGCATTTTAAATTATTTAATTTATCGTAATAACTTTGATTAATTCTTAAACTGTTCGGTTTCCCCTTTATTTCAATAAATCGGGTCCTAACAACTTTTTCTGTATAATAGAAAACTTAATTAGTTTTACAACATACACATTTTTATGTAGAGTACAAAAGACACCATTGAAACACCACAACTTTTCACTTGTGTCTTTTCAGTCCTAAAATCACATCTTTTCACTCGTAGAATCACATCTTTTCACAAACACTTTTTGATACACATTGAATTATTCTTAGACCAAACAAAATTATAAACCAATATTGTCTTTTAATTGAGTTTTGGTCTTAAATATAAACTTTCTTCTAAGATCTTCAAACATTGCAGTTTGTGCAACCAACACCACTCAACAAGTCATCTTCTCCGTTGATTTTTTGTGACTCTTTCATTGTCCTAAATAACATATGATTTTCCTTATCGTCATCTTCAAGGTTTATGTGTGCCTAACTCTCTTGCAAAATGATCAGTTTTGCCATAATTGTAGCATTTCTTCTTGTTCCACTTGTTCTTGTGTTTTTCTTCTCGATTAGGCTTTTTCCAACAATCAACTTCTTTGTGATTGTTCCTCCTACAAAAACTGCACTACTTTTTATCATCACTATGGTGTCCTTCGTTTTTGCTTTTCTCTGGTTTGTAACCAAATCTTCCTCTTTTTGTTTGAGCATTAAACACTCCTTCTCTCATGCTCTCTTCATCATAGGATTCCACACATTTTTCATGTGCTTTCAGAGTTCTTATAAACTCTTCTTTCTTCTTGAAGTATTCACAATCTCTTTTCAACGCTTGTGCATATCCTTGAAATTCTGATTTGGAGATATCCCAACACCCCTTTCGTCATGTAACCATGTTAAAAATTGATCTCTCAGATTAGAAATTGATCACTCAAAGAGAGAATGGATTCATAGAAACAGAGAACACGATTTTAACTTTTTATTTATGATAGAAAACTTAATTAATTTTCCAACATACACAACTTTATATAGAGTACAAGAGATACCATTGAAACACCACAACTTTTCACTTGTGTCTCTCCACTCCTAGAGTCACATCGCTTCACTTGTAGAGTCACATCTTTTCACAAACACTTTTTGATATACATTGAATTATTCTTAGACAAAACATAATTATAAACCAACAATTAATACTAGGAATGATCCTCCGCTACGTGCAAGAGTAAAATTTAGTTTTTACCAAAAAAATAGTTATATAATATTATATAATTGAACTGTTAGAACATACTTAAAACAAATATTTAGTTTATCTGAATGGTTACTACTAGACATGATTGGTCACATTATTCAGATAATTCGGTTCGGGTTTTTCGGATTTTAGGTTTTTCGGGTTTTAAAAATTCAAAAAATTTGGATCTTAAAGTACGGATCGGTTCGAATTTTAGATCGGATCGAAACTATAATCAAACAAAAACAAAGAGAAATTATTCTTACGATCTTCAAAACTTTATTTTTTATACATTATATTTTTTAATCTACACGTTATTATTTTGAATATAATTAATAATAATTTTATTTTTATTTTAAATTTAATCGGATTAATCAGATTCGATTTGGATTTAAACTGAATCTCAAACTAAAAAAAAAATAAAACTGTTTGGATTTATAAATTATCAGATCGAATTCAATTCAGATTATTTCGGAACACCCAAAAGAATAGACAATATGATCATACTATATATGAACTTGATCGATAGAGATTTAAATTGAATTTAATATTTTTTAAAATTCAATCAAATTTGATTGCACTTAATATACAGTGAAACATTGAGGAGATTTTAAAAACTCCTCACTTTTACATTTTATTCTAGAACTTTTCTTAAACTTGATTTTTTTTAATTATATGTAGTTTGTATTATGCTTACAAACTTAATTAACCTTTTTATTATGCCAATAAAAGTTTAGTATATATTTACAACACACTTTTATTTAGCCTAAGACGATCATTCCAAGTGTTTTTTTAAAATATTTTAATAATCAATTTCTCCCCCCCCCCCACCGCACATTATACTAAAACGGGGTTTGACTACCGAATGGGGGTATTTGGCCCTTAGTAATAATCAATTTCTTAAACTCAACAATATTTATGTATATTTTATTCATTTTTATGTGTGATTTGGATAGATAATACTCCCATCCGTCATATCTTATTTGATTTTTTAGCTTTATTTTTGGGAAATTTAATGGAATAAACATTTAAATTGTCTTTTAAGTGTTATAGACAATTGAAATCAACTTTGAGTTTTATAAACATAAATTAATATAGAAAGACAAAATTGTCCCTAGATATTTAATAACTTTTCCCTTTAATGTGTCATAAAAAGAAAAAATATGAGAGAGAAAGAGAGAAAGAGTAAGAGAGAAAGAAAGAGAGAGAAAGAGTAAGAGAGAAAGAAAGAGAGAGAAAGAGAAATAAATGTATTTATATCACATATTTTAACGTGAAATAAAATCTAATTTGCGAAGTTATATATTGTTATATGTGTTTTTATAACACCTTATATTAACTAAATGCATCTGTGTCATATGTTGTAATATAAATTAAAATCTAATTTTTGAAGTTATATATTGTTATATGTGTTTTTATAACACTTTATGTTGGACTAATGAAACATGATTTTGATATGTTGTTCAATTAATTTGTCCTAAAATCCCATTGCTAATCACAATAGTATAGTTTAGGGTCATTCTCACAATTCTCAAATGTTCTTGAATGCATTTCAATTGCAAAATCAGCTAAACCAAAATAGTTTTTGTATTTTCAAAAGATTAAAGCTAGAAACTAAGTAGGGAAGATGAAACTAAGAGGATTGGATTAAAGCAAACAATTATGAAGCTAGAATTCAAACAAGAGAACAAGATGGAAGAGAAATTGAACTAATGCAAAGACTAACAAAGTGAAATTTAGGAAGCAAGCAAGTTAGAAGAGAGATGAAACTAAACAAGGATTAAACAAATGCTTAAAGGAGTTAGATTAGGGATTTTAAGTTGGGTGATTGAAAGGATAAT
>KE151960.1:30253-40460 GCA_000411095.1 Aethionema arabicum | reverse complement strand
GAAATGAACATCTGGTATGTAAGCTGAGGAAGTCGATATATGGGCTAAAACAAGCTTCTAGACAATGGTACTTAAAGTTTAATGATACCATTACGTCATACGGTTTTGTAGAGATCATTGTTGATCGATGTATCTACATGAAAGTCAGTGGGAGCCGTTTTGTGATTTTAGTCCTATATGTTGATGACATTCTAATCGCTGCAAATGACATGGGGATGTTACATGATATAAAGAAGTATCTCTCTAAAAGCTTTGAAATGAAAGATATGGGTGAAGCATCTTATGTGATTGGGATAGAAATATTCCGTAACAGATCACAAGGATTGTTAAGTTTGTCTCACAAAGGATATATCGATAAGATTTTAGAGAGATATAGAGTGGAGAAGTGCTCCGCAGGGAAAGCTCCAATTCATAAGGGGGATAAGTTCAGTAAAATACAATGTCCTAGAAACGAATTGGAGCGGAAGGAAATGGAAAGAATTACTTATGTGTCTTTTGAGCACATAAGAACAGACATGATGGTAGCCGGCCGGACAAACCCTTCCAACAAATGATTATCACCTAAGACGTTTATTGGCCATGTAGAACGTATGGGTATTATAGATAAAGCCTTGCTCTTATAATGGTGATGTGTTTAGTTTATGTATGACATTCAGAATTCAATAAAGGTTATGTTTTTGTTTTATTTAATATGTTATCATTATAGTAGAGTATATATTGAAAGGTGATAGATAACATATGTTTAGTTTTGAGAATTAAAGGACTGCTCAATATACAAGGATACGAGAACTAGAATTGGTTTGTGATACATGGAAGGAATCATGTCACAGGATGACTTGTGACCGCCATGATTCGATCAATTTTAATCTCATTGTGATAATTAAAGTTTAGGTAAACTTGACATAAGAAATGCGCATTTATAGTTCTTGATTTTAAACCATTAAAGTGACACAAATGTCAAATGGGAGAATGTAAGATATTCAATTGACCTATGTGTATATATTCGGTTTAATTGTAAGGGTCAAGTTTATTCTAATATCGGTTCTAACATTAAAGTCGATACCGTGATGGTTCGGTCTCGGTTAAGGAGTTAGGATCTGGGTTTACCGATAACCCTCCGCCCTTACCTATTATAACTTATAGTATACCCTTAATGTGTATATGTGGTAGGTTATGGATAATTATATAATAGGGATAATTATCTCTTGGAGATAATTATGATAATTACCAATCAAATATAAGAGATAAGAATGATAACCACTTACCTAGATTCTCTCTAGATTTAATATTGGTGGTTATCTCTTTATGTCTATAAAAGAGATATTCTACCATATAAAAAGATACAATATTAATAGAGACGCTTAAGGAAAAACTCAAAGGGTGGAGAAGTCGGATCTAGAATCCTCAAACCGAAAAGCTATGGGTTCAGGTTAGTCTTCTAATCCTTAATATTGGTTGATCAATTAGATATAGGACAAAGATGATTTCGTAAATAATAGAAATCATCACAGAAAATTAATTTTCAAATACTTAGTATATATTAGTTGAATATATCACAATAACTTGGAAACTAAAAGAATATACCTCAATATTAATGTTATGTACCGCCATATATATCCATAAAAAGACAGAGATACAATCATAATAAGTTTGTTAAATTAAATACACAATCTCTTGTCAGAATTGAGATCCTAAAACAAATTTAAAATATTGTTATAAGTTAAAGTTTTTCTTTTTTATGTTTCATAAATTATGTGTTCTTTTTCTAATTGTACATTAATTTGATATGATAAAATAATCACCAAATGTATTTTCTTTTGAATTTTGATAAATCTATTAGTAGTATAGATTTAATATTGTTTTTGTCTCTCTTTGTGTTGAATGTTACATAAACGTATGGTCGCAAACTTATTTATATCGGAATGAGGAGAAAAGGGTAAAGTTTTAATCTTATACATATAGCATCCCATTTTGCAAGTCAAGCATTTTTCCCCACCTTTCGTACTTTCTCCTAAATAAATTAAAAGGGTGTGTACAAAAAAGACATTAACATAATGTTAGTTTCACTTTCGAGTCGTCATCAAATACAACTAAGCCTAATAACAGAAATTATACAATTTGGTAAAGTGAACTCATAATAGGAAGGGATCTCGTTAAAAAAACAAACAATATCAACAAAAGAGATGTTAGAGATATGAGAACTTAATGACTACCGGTATTGCATCCGGTTTCCTTCATTCACATCAGGTTACTGATTCATCTATCAAATTCAAGACTGGAAGGTCAATTCAAGAATCTATCTAAAGGTAGCTTCACTAATTCTTTATTCACATCAGAGTTTCTTCTCTTGGTTCTTGTTCCTTTTAGATTTTTGAAACTTGTTCAGGTGTGAAATCATCAAGATCAGATGAAGATGGGTTTTCTTGTTCTTATTCTTTAGTCTTTATTCTTTATCTCTTCTTTAACCTTTTCTTCTCTTTAATTCATTGCTTTATCTTTTTTGGTTGTGCCAAATGTTCCAGTCGCTAGTAATCCATGAAGCCAATCACTAAATCCTTCTTGACGTTCTTGTTTGAGATTATCTGTAACAAAAATCCAGCACCAAAACATGTTGTTAGAGAGTAAATTAATGTGAAATAGAAGAAGAATGTTGTTACATTTGCAGATCTTCTTAGTAGACAACAACTTTAATTTGTATATATCTGATTAAATTAATAGTGTGATGGACTTAGATACTGTATATATCTGGAATTTGTGTCATCTGAGTGAAGTAGTCTGAAGTTCATGAACTCTTAATTTAATCAGATATATACAAATTAAAGTCACAACCTGAGAACTGCCTTTAGGATTAACACAACAGAATTCCAAGAGCTCTTCACAAACATAAACATAAGAACCAAGTACAAAAATTACCTTGGTCATTATCTAAAGTCACAACTTGAGAGCTGCCTTCCATTTGACGAACATATCTCAAGGTCAGTAACTCATAATCTGACTGTGCCTACAATGTTAAGAGGTAAAGGAAAAATTAAGTAACTATAAAGAACTACAATACATTAAAAGGATAACAATATACAGTTTTCATAGACATAAATGGAACAGTATATGTACACCACAACCACTCATGTCTATGAAAATTTGAATCACTCCTCCACTCAGTGCCGGTCCTGAGATTTTGGAGGTCCAAAACGAAATAAAAAAATGAGGCCCTATCAAATAAAAAATTGTCGCTTCCGGCGTCGTTTATGGCTTTGCTTCTCGATCAAAGAAGTCGATGATCTAATTGATTTTCGATTGAATATCGATCATGGAAGAAAACAAACACGAACGAAAAACTTAATTCAAGAAAGAAAAGTTTTTTTAACAAACAAAAAAAAAGCTTAATCTTAGGGCTAGGCAAAAACTCAAACCGAACAAACCCGAACTGAACCAAACCAAACAAACCCGAACCTGAATCTAACATTGTTAAATGTTTTCGTTATGAATATTAAATGAAACACTGAGTTTAGTTGGATAAGAGAAAAACATGAAAAAACACGGAAAAACATTAAAATTTACCCATTATTAATATGATTTTTTCTTGATTTTTTAAAATATTTTTTACTAATTTTTCTTTGTTTTTTCCCGTGTTAAGAAATATATACGAAAGATATACAAATAATCTTTAATAAAGTTGTTAGTTTAAAAATATTGTTAGTAAAGTTCAATGTTTAAAAACGAATTTTCAGTTAGAAGTTTTATTTATGAAATTGTCAAGTTCATATGTTTTTTTACATTAATCTCTAAAGATGAATACAAACTTAACCCATAATTAAATTTAGTTCACAAAAAATAAATCTAATGAGTTTATTAAAATATAATATTGAAACTAATATAGGCCCAATAATTGAAACTAAAAAAATATATAGGCCCACCAATCTAATAAATTCTTATTCATAAAAAAATAGTTAAAAACTAAGGCAAAAAAAAAAAAAAATGGGGCCCTACTTATTTTGAGGCCCTAGGCAAATGTTTGTGTTGCTTGGGCTCATGCCCGGCCTGCTCCACTTAATGCTTTTCCAAGTATATCTAAGATTCAAAATAGAATAGGAATTTGTTGGCTAGTTTGGGGGAGAAGAGATTGCGACAGAGATTATATGAGAAGAGGATGTACCACCATGTTTGGACGCACTTCTTCCCAAGCAGAAGCTAACATCTCTCAGAACTTGTGAAAATATTTAAAGAAAACTTATGTTTTGTGCATCGCCAAATCCATACATCATATGCTTCACTGAAAATTTCAAAGCAAAACCATTTTATACACCAACCAAACAATCAATAAAAAAGTAAGATCAAAAAGAAGGAAGAAGAGAAATTAAAGTTACCTAAGAAGCACCGGCGGCTTTTGATTTCGACGCTGGTTGTTCATATTGTTCTTGAATAAGTGACGACAGAAGGAAAAATTGTCAATTTTTACGAAAACCCAAAAGAGGAAGTACTCCATTTTTACGATAGCACTCGAAAAATTAGCGAAATGTCAAAGTTCCACAAGAGATTTTTGGATATAATTACCCAAGCGATCTACAGAAATTAGCCTCGAATGAACTACAAAAGTGGAGAACTTAGCCAACTGACACTTTACCTTCGATTGACTACAAATATGGAAAGCAGACCGTGAAGAAGGACGAGTCCGAGAGAGAGAATAAGAAGACTCACCATTTCAAAGGAAACACCGTAGAAGCAAACCTGCCGTATCGCCTTTTCTCAACGACAAGAAAAAGATCCGGTCAGATATACTTCACCAACCATGGAGGAGAGCGTTATAGTGATACAAAAACTAAGAAGAAAAAGTTATTGGAAGAAGAAGAAGTTTAAAACAGAGAAGTAAAGAAGAAACAGAGTAATAACTGCAGAAATAACTATTAGGCTATAAACCGTCTACAACTGAACCGGCTTAACCGGAAATACACAAATATCAATTGAAATGTATAAACCATATATAAGGCTATTAAAATGTAAAACAAATCATAATGAAATACAAATTGAATCTCTTAACAAATCGTTTCTTGTTGATCAAGAAAAGTTGTTCTTCCCAATCTCTTTAGCACTCTGTTTTTCACAGATTGTTGAATTGATTCCTTTTGAGTGTTGATTCTTCAAGGATCAATAGTCATATCTTGATACTCGTTAATTCGGTACTAAATGGTATCAAAGCCTTCGTTTCTGTGACAAATTGATTGTTAAAACAAGATCGAAGAAACCTCAAGAACCACAAATAACCATGGATGCTGAAGCAAATGAGAAGTTGGTAGATGCAAAGATCTCCAAAGTAATGGAATCGCATGAGCAACTCTCCAAACTGATAGATTCTCAGAATAACCAACATCAAGCTCTGCGGAAGCATATGATAGAGATGATGGGAGCGATTAAGGTCATGCCGGAGAAAGTTATGGGATCAGATCAATAAGCAGAGACCAAGATCAAATGTTCTGAACCCAATCGCCATCACCAGACAACTGAATCCAAGATTCAAGAAGAAGAGTCCAAGATTACGCGCAGGAACTCAGATCCTGGAGCTGAAAGCAAATACGACCTTTCTGAAGAAGATCTAGATGAAATCCGAGGCAGAGGAAGGAAAAGATTCGATGAATACGACAGATTTCGCAACAAAGGCAGAGGAAGATCATATGATCCAAATGAAAACAGGGGGCGAGGAAGAAGAAGATCATTTGACCGTTATGATCATCATTCCAATCTTACTCGTTTATCGAAGATTGAATTTCCTCGTTTTGCAGGTGAGGACGTTAATGATTGGATCTACAAGACTGAATTGTTCTTTGAAGGCAATGAGACACAAGAACATCTCAAGATAAAAATCTCAGCAATACACATGGACGACAAGGCTACTTCTTGGCACAAATCTTTTATAGGTGATATGAGGAGCAGGGGACTTAAAGTGACATGGGATGACTATCTAGATGCCATTCTATTAAGGTTTGGTGACACCATTGAAGATCCTTTAACTGACATTAAAAAGCTGCTAGAAACAGATGGTATTATAGCTTACCATGAGAAGTTTGAAGACCTCAGATCACGAGTTCACCTAAGGGAAAGAGAAATGATCAGCTTGTATTTGGGAGGTCTTTATCTGGATACAGAGCTTCACATCAGGATGTTCAAAGCCAAAACGATTGATGAATGCTACTTATAAGGCAAACTATATGAAGCTATGAGCACTACTGCTACACCAAATCAGAGGAATAAGGTTGTATTCAGAACAAACTACAATAGATCTAAAGTTAGTTCGGCAGATACATACTATAAAAGTCTAGCACAATCTAACTTCAAGACTAAAAAATTCAGAAACAACAGAAGGATGCTAAGTAAAGAAGAAGTAATGGATAAGAGAGCACAAGGCTTATGCTTCTTCTGTGATGAAAAGTACTCTCCTGAGCACTTCAAAACTCATAACCAAGGTCAATTATATGTTATGAGAGGAGAAGAGGATGAGTATTATTGTGAAACTGAAGAAGAAGACTGTGCCACGGAGGAGAAGATTAAAATTTCAGTTCATGCCATGGAAGGTACAGAAAGGGGTAACACAGTTAGAGTCAAGGCTAAAGTTGGGAAACAAACACTCTTACTTCTCCTTGACACTGGAAGACTCACAATTTCATAGAGACTAAAATGGCTGAAAAACTAGGATGCAAACTGCAGAAAGCTGATTCATCTCGGGTCACAGTAGCAAACGGTAGTCAAATTCCTATTGCTGGAAGAGTAGAGGGCTTCAATTGGTGTTTTCAAGACCAGAAATTTTCTGCAAACTTCATGATTATCCCTCTCAGCTGCTATGACATGGTATTAGGTACACATTGGCTCAAGTCCTTGGGTGAAACTGTCTGGAATCTTGAAAAACTGCAAGTATGTTTTACTATTGGCAAGAGCACTATGGTACTAGATGGTATTAAACCTGGAAAAGTAAAGAAATGCAAGGGCAAAAAGATTGATAAAAGTGCAAGGAATTTAGTGGAGTTAGCAATGATCAGTGTAAGGGAAATTCGGGAATTGGATATTGCGCCTGCAATGGAGACCTTATACAATCTCGAGGTAGTTGACACTGTTGATTACAGTGCTACAATCTACAATTTAGAAACTGCTGAATCTGGTGACTCTAGGTTTTCAAAACTTCTAGATAGTTACAGTGGTCTCTTTGACATTCCAAAATCACTACCACCTGCAAGACCTGGTCATGATCACACAATCACATTAAAAGAAGGGACTAATCCAGTAAATCAAAGGCCATATAGATGTGATGTTTTCTAGAAAAATGAAATTGATAAAATAGTGCAAGAAATGTTACAACAAGGAACTATACACCGAGTTACAACGCTTATGGTTCACCTATCGTCTTGGTTAAGAAGAAGGATGCTTCTTGGAGACTTTGTGTTGACTACAGAGAGCTCAATTCTCAGACTATTAAGGATAGGTTTCTCATTCCCATGATAGAAGATCTGCTAGATGAGTTGGGAGGATCACAGATTTACACTAAAATTGATCTTCGAGTTGGATACCATCAAGTTAGAATGGCACCTACTGATGTACATAAAACAACCTTTAAGACCCATAACGACCATTATGAATATTTAGTGATGCCGTTTGGCCTAGCAAATGCTCTAGCAACCTTTCAGAATCTGATGAACTCAGTTTTCAGACCATTTTTAAGGAAGTTTGTCCTAGTCTTCTTTGATGACATACTTATTTAAAGTCCATCATTGGAAGCACACATTCAACATCTGCAGTTGGTTTTTCAAAAGATGCAGCAATATCAGCTTTATGCCAAGAGAAGTAAATGCTCAATTGCAGTCATATAAGTAGAGTACCTGGGACATTTTCTCTCTGCAGAAGGTGTTAAGACTGATCACAGAAAGGTAGAAGCGGTCCAACACTTGCCTCAACCGAAGACAGTTAAACAGCTAAGAGGATTTCTTGGCTTGGATGGATACTACAGGCGTTTTGTGAAGGGTTTTAGAGTGATAGCTAGACCTTTGACTGATTTAACTAAAAAGAATAGCTTCACTTGGACGGATGCTGCAGAGGAATCATTTAACAAACTGAAATCTGCATTGAGTGAAGCTCCAGTGTTAGCTTTACCTCAATTTAATAAAACTTTTACTGTAGAAACTGACGCTTGTGGACAGGGTATAGGAGTTGTTCTTATGCAAGAAGGACACCCATTAGCATTCATCAGCAGACATCTCAAAGGTAAGCAACTTAACTTTTCAATATATGAAAAGGAATTACTAGCTGTTATTTTTGCAGTACAAAAGTGGAGACATTATCTCCTTCACCAGAAGTTCACCATCAAGACGGACCATAGGAGTTTAAAGTACTTGCTGGAGCAGAGACTTAATCCCCCAATACAGCAGCACTGTCTTCCTAAGCTACTAGAATTTGACTATGATATTCAGTATAGACAAGGCAGAGAAAACGTAGCAGTTGATGCTCTTTCTGTTAGGATCCGATTTATCGGAATAAATGGGCAGCCGAGCAATCTAAGAATTACTCAAAGCTACTACGAATAAATTAAATAATTTAATCGCAAAGCTAACAAAACTAGTAGAGTCGAGATTTAATCTCTCTCCTTAACTCGGAAAACGCCCCGTAGTGTCACGGCTTTTCAGCGTTACGAGTCCCAGGATAAAACTACTCAAATCTTCTCATTAGGAACACTTAATCCGAAGTCCGACGCACCTAATTCCATGTTACACCTCATACTCAATTTAGAGAATATAGCATATGGAGATTAGTTGGTGATTTGAAATGAGAACCAAACCCCTCTTTATATAGGTTGTCATCCATATGGGTTTTATTCTCCACTCTCAATGTGGGATAACTCACACAAATGCCATCAAGTCATTGGGCTTAAAATATTTTTGGGCTGAAAATCAAACAAAACCCAAAAAGGCCATTGATTTCTCATTCACACAAACCCACAACAATTTGTGGTCCAACACTTTCAAGGCTTCCACTTTACAATCATCCAGCTGCAGCTATAAATGATTCATTAGCAGATGATGATACACGAGGAATAGTGACTATATCAATACTAGAGTCAGACCTGCTGAAGGAAATCCAGTCTGGTTATCAAGCAGATTCACATTTGCAACACATCATCACTTCACTACAAGCTGATTCAAAGTCTGTTAACAACTTCACTTGGAGCAAGGATTTACTCAGACGAAAAGGAAAGCTAGCTATTGCTAATTGTTCAGATCTCAAGAAGAAGCTAATGGAGTGGATACATGGTTCAAGCTTGGCTGGTCACTCTGGTAGAGATGTTACTAGCCACCGGATCAAAGGACTGTTTTATTGGAAAAGAATGACTAAAGATATTCAGACCTTCATCAGACAATGCCAAGTATGTCAACAATGCAAATATGTTACTTCAGCATATCCAGGATTGATTCAGCCACTACCTATACCTAATGCAATCTGGGACGATATATCTATGGATTTCATGGACGGATTACCAAGTTCTGCTGAAAAAACAGTGATATTTGTTATTATTGATAGACTAAGCAAGACTGCACACTTTGTAGCTTTATCACACCCCTATACAGCTATGTCCGTAGCTCATAGTTTCTTAGATACAGTATACAAGCTTCATGGAAATCCCAAGTCAATTGTTAGTGACAGAGACTCAGTCTTCCTTAGTGAATTCTGGAGAGAACTGCCTAAATTGCAAGGAGTAACACTGAAGACTTCAACGGCTTATTGATACGAGGATTTTTGTGTCCTCGGTCAAGATAAATTAACCTCGACTCCCTTCAACAACGAGGTTATTGTAGTTAGTTAATGGTCGATCCAAGGGACTTAAGTTGCTACGCTATAGGTATTTAAGATTCAAATAAAGCTAAGACAAAAGAAACAAATTGGGATTAAATTATCGATCTACTGTCACTAGCCGATTAAACAAAAAGCAATAAAAATAACGAGAAATAACGAAAGCGATACTAATGAAAGCAACTGAATTAAACGATGTAAACAATAAAGAAGATAAGGCGTTAGGTCTAGGGAAATGTAAGGATTGCTAATCTACGGTTAGATCACTTGTTCAGGTTAAATTGCAAACTAATTTCTTTGACTCGGACATAGGTGAAGATCGGCCCACTCTCGTGCGAAATCGCGGTCCCTAATCCTACCTAGATACCGAAACTCTCGTTTAGCC
>KE151958.1:0-11479 GCA_000411095.1 Aethionema arabicum | reverse complement strand
GCAAATACAAAAAAAAACAACATAAATTATTTTAATACAATAAATATTAAAAATTTAATAATCCGGTACAACATTAAATAATACAACAAATGTCATTTTATTTATATAATCTAAGTTTTATTTTAAATAATATTATAATTCATATAAAGAAAAAAATGGTTAATTTGCAAAATTTGATAATAAAAGGTACAATTAATAAATATAAACTAAATATAGATTGAATATACATAGAATAATCTTTTTGGAGTAAAAAATGGAGTGAACCATAAGAGCAAAAACCAACTCCAAAATAAAATATCTCCATTTTGGAGTAAAAAATAGAGTGAACCATTAGAGATGCTCTAAGAATTCTAAAATTAACACTCTTTATTTTATGTTCTCTTAAAAAAAAGATTTTTTGTAAGGCATCTTCAAATACAGTGTTAATTTTCAAATCTCTTTAAGGTAGAAGATTTTCGTTGCATATGTCTTAAAAGATTTATAACATAGTCACCTAAGACCATCTCCATTGGTGATACTAATGGGTCTTCCATTTAATCTAAAAAAAAAATTTGTTTTTGTTGACATTCTCTCTCCTCTTTCCAATTAACCTATGAACAATTTTTTTAGATAAAAAATGGAAGACCTATTAGCGTCACCATTAACACGTTGTCTTAAAAACATGTTTATTACAAATTCCTAAAATGGAATCTATTTTTTTTGTTTTTTTGGGTCTTCAATATTTTAGACACCCAATATTTTAGATCTTAAATATGATTCATTTTTAAAAAAATGGATCTTAAATTATTTATGAAACTTTTTAAAATCTTCATGTGTGTTCAATCATGATGCATTGCATACACCCTAGTGGATGTCTTAATAAAAAATCTTCTAAAAAGATCTTAAATAATATTTTTTGTAAGGAAAAAGTGTCTTAATATGATCTATATAAAATCATGTGCAATGGTGAACGACCAATATAATCATATTTCTAAAAAAAAGAGAAAGAGCGGAAGAGGGAGAAGGAAGAAGAGAGAGATAAGACGAGAGGGGAGAGAAATAAAAAGATACGGTGTCCAATTTATTGAAAATAAATCGTGCTGAACATATTATTGAAGAATGGAAGAGACTCTGAATTAATTTTTTTTAATTTAAAATTTTTTATAAGACCCACAAGGGTCTGTGTTCCACATGTCCTAAGAGTGTTTTTAAGAAAAAAATATCTTAAAAACATCTTCATTGTAGACATTTAAGGACATTTCTATTGGAGATACCCAATAAAACCATCCACAATGGTGATTTTTTAATGTCTAAAAAAATATATCAAGTATATTTTTGTGTCTAATTTATTGAATAAATGTGTAATTTAATATACTAAGGGCACCTTTATTGGTCACCCCCATCAAGTGTAATACACACAATCAAAATGGCTTATTTCTTAGTATTTAGTATACTTTTGATAGAGTGTACCAACTTTTGATGATAAAAAAAAGTAAAAAAACAAAAAAACTTTATGACACTTGATGGGGGTGACCAATAATGATGCTCTAATGAGTGTGTGTCTAATTGTTTCAAGAGTAAACAAAAAAAAAGTAATTTTTTTCTTTGGACATTTTAAAAGGGCCACGGTTGTGGATGCCCTAAAGATCTAAACTTTTTAGTTTTTCTTTTTTTGTCTTAAAATTGTAAGACACGTAATAATTAAAATCCTAAACTAAATACAATTAGACACCTAAGAGCACTCTTATTGGTGACCCAAGAGCACTCTTATTGGTGACCCTTTGGGGTCACCAATTTTTTCATAATACAATTTGATCCATAAGAAAGAATGCCCAATTGTTGACATTCTCTCTTATGGTTCTAATATTTTGGTGAACAAAACTTTATTTTAGACAAGAAATTGGTGACCCTAAGAACATCCCTATTGCAGACACAAGCAAAAATAGTTTAATTCAAGAGATAAAAGAAGTCGGGGAGAGAGAAAGGAAGAAAAAAATAAAGATAAATCTTAAATTTTGTAAAAATCTCTTATTTACTAACTTTTTTTCTTTTTTAGATACAACAGTGTCAATAAACCAATATACAATTTTTATAGAAGACCCTAAAAGATCTGCAATAATGATGGCCTAAGGGGTCACCAATAAGAGTGCTCTAAGAGCATCTGCAATAGACACACTCAAAGCTCTAATAAAAAATTTTTATATGGGAGTAATACAATTTTAATATCTAAAAAAAGAAAAAACATAGTAGATAAAAAATAAGAATTCTCTTTTTCCTCATTCTTCTTTCTCCTCTTTCTCGTTTTTCACTCTGGTTTTTTTTTTCTTAACTTACTTTGGTTTTTTTTAAATAACACATTTTATGTATTGTCTGTAATAATGATGCCTTAAACGCATGTATAATAGAGAACTAAATAAAAAAATATTATCTTTAAAAAAGTAGGAAGAGAGAAACCGAAAGAGAGAAAGTGGAGGAGATAGATAAGACTAAGAGGGAGAGAGAGTGTTCTTAAATTTGATGAAACATCATATTTTAGTACTTCTTTAACTTTAAAACTTATCTCTATTTTTTAATCTTAAACACTTGTTTCAAGAGACTAGCATTTCTCCGATGAACATTATGTTATAACACTCTATTTAAGATGCTAATTATTTTATGGCTTAAATGTTTATAACAAAAAAAAGGTTTGGATCTTATACAGAATTTCCATTGCACATGTCCTAAGGATATGTTCAATGAAGAGTTTCTCGTATCTTACGAGAGTGTGTTATGTTTTCAAAAGTATTAAATAAATAAGGGATCGCTGTGTTGTGATAGCCCTCAACCTATTTTAATACCGAAAAAATCCCCCAATCTATCAAAAGTCTGCGAAATAGCCCATCCGTGACAGAATCCGTTAAGTCTTATTTGTTTTGAAACAGTAAACTAAAAAGAAAAAAATCCCTTTGAGGTTTGAGATTCGCGATTCTAATGCTCAAATCCTCATTTGATTCGATTTCTCTTTCTCCTCAGTTATGCTGAATCGAATCGTTGTCTTCATCTCTCTTTCTCTTGATCTGAAAATCTCTAATGGAAACTCATTTTCACCGGATAATTGAGTTTGCAAAATTGAATTTCTCAAATTGAGCAATTGCAGCTATGGCTTCTAAGGAAGTAAAGAAATTAACAAATAAAAAGAAAACAAAGAGAAAGAGTAATCTTGTAATTGATTTGAACATAAGAACATAGAAGATTTCCTTGAAGTTATGACTGTATATATATAATGTATCACCCAGGAAGCTTAAGGCATCACATGTATTGCCATCTAACTAAATCTGTAGACAGTAGTAACCTTTGGCCATTTTAGCTACCTCGGGTGGTGTTGGAATTTCTGGCGATCGTCTCTCAACAAAAGATTTAGAGTTTGCAGAAGCACAACCGAGTGAAAGACGTGAACACAGTTGGTGATGGAGAATTAGGATCAGATTTAGTCGTTGTTCTGTTCAATTTAGCCACTTTTGGAATTCCAGGAGATGATAATTCGATCGTAGTAGTTTCAGATGAGATAGTTCTGCCATTAAAAGTATATACCAAACATAAAAAAAGCTTCAATTCACTAAAAAGAGAGATCAATTACAGATTTAGAATCGAAAATTAAGTCCAGGAACAATTAGATTTGAGCTCGGATCATTTGAGAAACTCTCAAAATAGGAAGATATATCAGACCTGAATCTAATTATGAATTTCCATCAAGAGAAATATAGCAAGACTTTATATAGACTGAAATTGAGTAATAATCTCCCTTTGTCTTCAAAGCCATAGCTACCGCCGCCCTCACCATTGCCGCTGAGCTGCAATTGCTCAATTTGAGAAATTCAAACTTGCAAACTCAATTATCCGGTGAAACTGAGTTTCCATTAGAGATTTTAAGATCAAGAGAAAGAGAGATGAAGACAATGATTCGAATCGGCAGAACTGAGGAGAAAGAGAAATCGAATCAAATGAGGATTTGAGCATTGGAATCGCGAATCTCACACTTCAAAGGGGTTTTTTCTTTTTAGTTTACTGTTTCAAAACTCACCGTTTTAAGAAAAATAAGACTTAACGGATTCTGTCACGGAGGGGCTATTTCGCAGACTTTTGATAGGTTGGGGGATTTTTTCGGTATTAAAATAAGTTGGGGGCTATCACATGAAATCGTGATAGATTGGGAGCCAAAACACAGCGATCGCAATAAATAAATAAATAGTTTATTAGAAATTAGATAATTCTCCAAAATAAGTTTTTTTTTATATAAATAAAATATCTTTCTCTCCTCTCTCTTATTCCCTCTTTTTCTTTGTCTCTCTACTTTTTACAGAAATATGAAATTTTCTTTAAGTCTCTTGCATTGAACATGCCTTAAGAGCATGCGCAATTGGGTGTCTTAGTTTTTTAGGCATTTTCTATTTTTTTTGATACATCCAACACAGATATTCAGTGTCTTTACAAAAATTAATTTTAATTCTTTTTAATTTATAAATGAAAAAGTGTTAAAAAAACCTCTATTTTTGTAATATGTCAAATTAATATCTCCACTATTTCAACAACGAATTTAAACTTCAATTTATAAAATATTGTCAACTTAATCCTATACATCTCATGTACCCCCGTTTAAATTGGATTATGGAGTAATTTCACCACTAAAAATTGAATATGTGTCAATCCACATCAAATAATTTGTCATGTGAGTGATTTCACAAAACATAACTTAAATACTCATATCCGACCCGAAACCCATACACAACCCAAACCGAAGCCTAACTTTTTACTCTTTCTTAGATCCAAATCTTCCGCTTTAGAATTTACAAACAGCAAAGTATCCACTTCAAAAAAAATTATAAATCAAAATTTACACTTCTCCAAAAAATTAAGATCGAAGAAAAAAATTTCAATATTTTTTCTCTCTTCCACAATTTATGGGAGTTACTTGAAATTTTGATTTTTTTATTTATGGGTTTTACTTGTCTGATTTGAAATGGTTTTGAAATTTTGAAATATTTTTATGGGTTTTGGTACTTCTAAATCTCATCCTAGTCCAAATTCTCAAAATTCCGTCGAAAATCAACCTTAAAATAGTAATTTTGGAGCTTGAGAGATGTTAAGCCTCTTCCTTCAAACTCCATTAATGGCAGAAATCTTAGAAAACGTTGAAGTGAACAATTAAGGGAAGAAGTCTCCATTTCCCCTTTTTTTAGTCCAAGACAACCTCACTATTTATTCTATAAGAAAACTCCAGTGAGATCTCGAGCTATTAACACCAATGGAAACTCAACAGTTCAAATATTCTTCAAAAGAAAATTTCCTCCTCCATCTCGAGCTAAACACATCCATATGGGCATGAGTATTTAAGTTGAGTTTTGTGAAATTAATGTCATGAAAAATTATTTGATGTAGATTGACACATATTCAATTTTTAAGGGTAAAATTAACCTTATCATCCAATTTAAATGGAAGTAACGTCGGGTGTATTAATTAACCACATTTTAAGGAATAGACGATTAAATTGACTACATTTTACAAATTAAGGTTTAAATTCGTTTTCAAAATAGTAGAAATATTAATTGGACATATTGCAAAAATAGAAGTTTCCTATATAGATATAGTAAATTGGATGATATAGAATTTTAAATCACAAATATAGAAGATTGAATGAAATAAAGTAGATTAGATGAAATTTAAATTAACTCTCTACTTCTAAGAGATCTCGTAGACATGAACAAGATATACATTGCCAATAAGTAGGAAATCTAACTCTGCAAAAAAGAAGATACAAAATACTTAGAATTACCTAAAAAAACAATTCAATCCAAAACTCAAGCTACAAACTCAATATTTTACTCTAAACTGTTACATAAACTTGATTGTAAACAACACACTCACATAAATCAATAAGAGCACATCAAAATCTTCACATGTATCAGAGTAAATTTGTTCCCCCGCTCTCAATTTTCGAGTTTCCAAAATTTTTAGATGTGGTTTTCTTGAGTTTTTTAGAGGTTTTTTCTTTCTCTGATCTCTATTTCCATTTTTTCGCTTGTTCATCTTTAACCGATGCTGAGCCTAAGAACCATGACTTGAATGAATTTTGAGTTTGTTAATTTAATCTTATCAGAAGAATTACAATTATAAATAATAAAATATATAGGATACAAAAACTGAAATGTCTTCTTAGATAAGGATAATAATAAGAAGATATGATCACTTATAAGCATGCTTCTTCAACCCCAATAAATGTCAATAGTCTTTCCTAAACGCATATGAGTATATTTGAGGATTAGAAAATGTTCTCATCTATTTAGTTTCTCAGTTTCATGTGGTACTCTCAAATACTAAGATTTTAGAGAAAGTATGGAAAATAGTAATTGCAACTCCAAAAGTTAGATCTACCAATTTTTTTTTTTAAATAATACATACAAAATCAATATTAAAAGGACAATCAAAAGATGTAAGAAAAAAAAATATGATGAACACACATAGGTAGAAGAATAAATGGACCAAAAAAAACTGTCACAACTACAAGTGATGTAATCAGGGGGAATAAACACCCATAGAAATCATGAATCTAGACAACAAAAATGTTATAAATGCTAGTCGAACGAGCATAATATTAAGATTACTTAATCAACCAGTGTAGAAGGTAAATGAAGACAATAAAGGCTTTCCAATATTTTGGAAAATAGAGGGGAGAGTCTGAGGTAGAAGTATCGAAGTAGATATGATACAATTCCTATTCAATGAGGAAAAATATATAGAATACATCCTAACTAAGGGATTTTGGTTCTTTATGAGTTGGATGGTGGCAGTTTAAAGATGGACTCTTGTTCCAAAAAAGGTTTGCTCATCTTATACTCCATTTTGGATTCATATAAGAAGAGTCCTAATTCATGTCCTACAACAAGAGACAATAAAGTGTCTAGGATATCAGTGGGTAGAGGAGAACATGATATAAATGTATGCAAGAAACCCTAATTCTTTGAATCATGTAAGAATGAGGGTTATAATTAATGTGAACCAACCTCTTATGTTCAAAAGATGACTAAATTTTACATCAGAAGAAGTCACCACTATTGAAGTGGAATACAAACATCTTTTAAGATATGTTTTTTCGTGCAGAAAATGAACACAAGATATGAGTACATATCTGAATATGCTCAAACAAGATATAGAAACAAATATCGATGTACACTCAGAGAACTACGAGCTATCCTCAATCCTCACAAAATAACACAAAAGGTATAAAAGTGAGTCGAAAAAAATAACATACATAAAAAGACAAAGAAGACAACAAACCCATAGAAGAAACACTATATACAAAGAAGGAACAAGGATAATCAAGCTCATAAAGGCAGTCGAGATAGGACAACAAAAATGAATGATAATTAAAAGTTACAAAAGGTACACATGGGTTAGAAATCAATCTATCGAACCAACAAAGATGACAAAAAACGAAGAAGATACATACTGGCACAAACTTTTCAATGGAGAGATGAAGATCCATTATCGATAAAATATCCATATTTGATAGAATGTCCTTCAAAGGTGAGCTTTCGTTCCTTGCAACATAAAGTTAGCTGACAATGGCGAGAAACTATATAGAAAGAAAAAAAAAATAGATCAATCATAAATCCCAAAATTCCAACATTCTAATGGCATAGCTAGAAAAAAGGAAGGAGATAAGCTTAGACACTAAAAAAAACGATCACAGTGTATACACAACAAACATAAGATAACAAGATACTAGTCTACATATATCTACATCTATAACATAACAAAGAGGAAATTAAATTGTGCAAATAACAACAAAAATGTCACTTGTGAATAATTCTCCAAAACAGAAAGTTACTGGTAGACAAAGGTGTGTGATTAACCTGAAACCACAAAACTCATCATAGACACAATAAGTTGGAATTTTCAAGGGGCTGGGAACATCCAACGAGTTTGAAAACTTAGATAAATACATAGATGATATCTCTAGCAAATTTTGTTCCTATATGAGACAAACAAAATCAGGTACATTGAATGAAAAGGAGGTCTAAAAACTCTTTTAAACCTTTTTACACCATGATCAAATCATGGAAATTAAAAAAGGAAAAATATTATGGGAACGACTTCTCTCTGTATGGAGGCACAAAGAAAGAGATTTTTTCATTATCGACTAGATAAAAAGCTTGTAAAGACTGGATAAGTAACATTCCCCTAACAAAACTGGTATACCTACCTAGGATAACTTCATACCACAATCTCGTTCTAATATGTATTGGAGACACAAAATAAAGGTAGACATCGATTGAGATACAATGTGAGAAGAAAGCTAAAAAGCCACACGTAATTCGTAGCTTTGTAGTAGCAAATCGTCGCTAAAAGGGAAATCACCACATTTAGTGATGGCGTGAAATCGTGGCTAGATTGTTGCTACTAAGAGTATACATTCGTAACATAGTGGCTATTAGTGTAAACCTTTCCACAAATTTTCTACATGAAAGCCACACTGAAATCGTAACAACTAGCGACGATTAACGACTATAAAACTCAAGTGACAAATGTTGGATAATGGCAGATGGATTTAGAGGTAGTACTAAGTGGTTGGAAACAACAAAACAAGACTGAATATTTAAACACCTAAATGCTATGATTAAAAAGTACAGAGGGTAGTTGCCTAAGAGAAAGAGAAGGGCAAACCATAATTTAACGAGAGCAATTGAAATACTAAACCAGAAGATTCAAAATATAACTCACTAGGAAAGCTTCGATATGAGGACTCTTTGTGCACGAAAACAAGAACTCAAACACGCTTATAAGCAAGAGGAAAAATATTGGAAATAAAAAAGTAGAGTGATATGGCTACAAGAGGAGAAATACAAAGTTTTTTCATAGTATAACTAAGAAGCAAAGACAAAGAAACATAATTTGCAACCTAGTTGACAATGATGGTAAACATGTTTTATAGACAATGAAATGAGAGTAATTATACGAAAAAATATTTCACTAACCTTCACACGGTCGACACTCCATCATGCATCTGGAAGATTTTGGACCTTACCAATCTAGGGTACATCGAAACAAAATGAAGCTCTACTTCAATCAATGTGGAGAACGACGTCCAATATGTGGTGTCCGAGTTGAACCCGGGAAAAAGTTAAGTGCCATAGGAGATGCCATGACATATTTATCAACTTTTCTTTGAAACAAGACCTGAAACTTGTGCAATACTGAACTGGTTTGTTAGAACATGAAAGATAGAGACGAAACTAAATGCAACGTAAATTTGTCTCATACCCAAAAAAGAACATATTTATAAACTGGAGAATTTCGCCTAATAAACTTATGCAACACAATCTACAAGATCATATCTAAAATAACGACTTTTTTTTTGTCATCATTTTTTTTATGTGGGCCCCACTGGCCATATCCCATAGAGGGAGGGGAGTCGAACTCCCGAAATGAGACCGGAAGCAGAGGTGTGACAACCACCTACCCACTTGCTTCCGCTCATCTAAAATAACGACTAATAAGTTAAAAATGATACTACTATATGCGATCTCACAGACACAATTAACCTTCTTACAAGAGTGGTCCATACCATGAAACATTATCATAAATTATGAGTTGATACATGTTTTGTATACAAACCCTACGGTGACTAAAAAGAGTGTAGTCATTAAAACAAACATGACAAAAACATATAAACGATTAGAATGATCATACTTAAAAGAAGTCATGAGGATATGAGGTTGTCTAGACAATAAATTGGTTTGGTTATGGAATATATCGAGACAATGCAATACAATTTTCTTATAAATAGGGAACCCTACCCTACAACTAAGCTAACAATGAACATTATGCAATGGACTCTCTTATCTCCTTACCTCTTTATACAGTGCCGGTCCTGAGATTTTGGAGGTCCAAAACGAAAAAAATGAGGCCTTATCGAATAGAAAAATAAAATCATAATGTTTAACGGAAAAAAAACTCAAAGTCGCAACAACAAAATAATGTCTTAAAAATGATCAATGTCTACAAAAAAAAATAAATTAATCGTCAAACGTTGTTTACAAGTTTTACAAAATCATATTTAAAAAATTATTTAAGCACATTGGTTAATTTTGTAGGAACATTTTTTTTGAAATATTTAATCTATTTTTCAATGAAATAATTGTAAAATATAATATAGGCCCAACTTAACAAAATTAGTCCAAAATAAAATAGATCCAATAGATTTATTAAAAACTACTATTAAAACATAATATAGGCTCAACTTAACAAAAAAATATTTTTATAAAATAAAAAAAAATTAGAAAATATGGGGCCCTAATTATTTGAGGCCCTAAACATTTGTTTGTGTTTTTTGTGCTCAGGCCCGGCCCTGTCTTTATACTAGGCACTCATTTCTTGCTTTATCTACTTAAACATGCAAAAATAAATTAAAAATACAAAAATAACCCGAATAACAATAGTTAAGAGTTCATTGAAAATTCTGCATGCACCTCTTTTTTGTAGATGATATGTTATTCTTATGTGAGGTTGGAAATGGTGAGTGATGCATTTTTTTTTCAACAGCATGGCCAAACTAATTCATTGACTACATATCAACAAGGTTGTTGTAGTATAGTTTAGGGTTGAATCCACAAGGATTTTAGGGTTGCGCTGTAATGTTAAGATTTCAAATTAAACTAAGACAATGAAATAAATAGGGGGGGGGGTTATGTTATCGATCTACTATCACTAATCGATTAAAAACAAATTAAAAAGGCAAAACTATTAAAGCATATTAAATAAGAGATCGTTGTAAAATATCCCCTAGCGTATGCAGATCTCACGTGATAACCCCTGAACGTTTTTAAAAAAATTTCAATGTTTTAATTTTTGATGAAATTGCCCTTCCGTCACTGAGCCGTGACGGAGCCGTTATTGATACGCTAAACATCTGATAGAGGGTGCTTTTGACACATTTACAAGCCTTGTATTCGTAGTTTTATCTTTGTCTTTAGGAGCATTTGGAGCATTTTAGGTACATTTTGCATCAAGGAGCCAAGAAAGGACTTGTGAAGAGAAACAGAGCAAAAAGGAGCAAAAACTCGTGAAGTTATGAAGTCACCAACAAGGGCCACGACCATGCCTCATTACCCCAAGGTCGTGTGCTTCAAAAAACAAAAAAAGGACTTCTGGGTGCTACGACACGACCGCACACTTAATTGGCGCATGGTCATGCGATTCCACGAATTGCAGCTTGGCCCTCACTGGTTCAAAGGCCACGACCGCGCGTCCCAAGTGCGCATGGTCGTGCGCCTCATGTCCAGAAACTGGAAACACCACTGGTTTAAAGGGCACGACCGCACGCACACATGGCGCACGGTTGCATGCCTCACTTGCAAAAAATGGCAACTGTTCTGTTTAGCTCGATACGACCATGCGCCACTTGTGGCACACGGTCGTGCGCTGTACTGGAGAATGAAGAAACTTTCCTTTTCTTGCTTCTTAC
>KE151945.1:515769-536859 GCA_000411095.1 Aethionema arabicum | reverse complement strand
TTAATAGATAATTATATACATATATATATATATATATATTTATTTATTAATGTGCTTACCCAAGAAAGAGAGCGAGGAAGAAAGTGATGGCCGGAAGTGAAGCTGTGGTGGCGGCGCCTAAAGTTGCCGACGTATATGCTAATGCGACACCGTTTAAGTCCAAACTCAGTGTTATACTGCGTAGTACATTTAATTAACAGTTTTATATATTATGCTCTATTTTTTTAGTGTATTATATCATATTTTACAACAAAAAAAAAACACTAATTCATGGAAGTTTTTGCAAAAATAATTATAGATATAATGATTTTTCTTGTCAAGTACTAATAAATTAATGTATTTCTACAAAAACCTCTTCAATTGGTATATTTCTTGAAATTCTTCTTATATCATAGATTTTATTATTTCCAATTTTTTTTACTAGTCACTTCTCTTAAAAATATATATAGTATTGATTATCTTATCAGAAATTATTTAAAAATCTGTAACAAAACCACGTTTTCTTTTAATTTTGCGTATTGAATTTTTGTGTTTGTAATAAAAAAAAAGATATACAAACGCAAAAAAACAATATATAAAAAACAATTAAGCATTCTTGTAAAAAATTAGCATATATAGCACAAACATAGTTGGTGTTAAATCAAACATAAAGTGTAAACAAATACAAATGTGGTAAATAAAAATGATATATAATATAAAAAAGAAATTACCCAAATAGAGAAAGCATAAAGATCTTGATAAAGGTCACAAATGAAAGTGGTGGAGCACTTTTCCTAAAGACAAAATAAAAATTAAAAAGTTAAAAATATTTTAAAAACTATTATAAAAATAAAGACATATATATATATATATATGTGTACCGTTCGAAGAAGAAAGCAAGAGGAGCCAAGAAGACAGTAGCAAAAGCTTGACGATAGAAAACAAAGACAAAAGTGTTCATGCCTCCATTGAAGACAGCTTTAGAGATTAAGAACATTATTGCATATATTACTTGTATTAAAATCACCAATATGTATGGTTTCTTTGTCTCCATTTTTGTTATTTTATTTTTTATATTTTGAGGATATGTGTTTTTAAATGTTTTGTAGGTGTTTTTTTAATTAGAATGAGAAGATATGAGTGGCTATTTATATAACTATAGACACACTTACACAAGCCAATTTGATGATATTTTAATGGTAATATATTATAAAATAATATTAAATAAAAAAGTGGGAGGTGGGGGAAAATGAAAATTGATGTTTTTATTTTCTATAGTTGTTTTTGTGTCATCATCACAATGTACCAACCAAAAATTATAGAAGTTGATAATTATTATGTTTTTTTTGTCCAAAGACTTTGTTTTATATTTTTATTGGTGAAAATGTGAGAATTTCAAATTAATAAATAGTGAATAATTACAAATTATTTTGGGGAGAATTAGTTAAATGCACTTTGGAAAATGAGTTTTAGGTATATACACATTTGTAACTTATTTTTTGTTTTATACACTCGCTTATAACATCTTATAACATCGTATAACAGCTTATATTAATAAATAGAACGTATAATATCTCATAAATTTTTTTATAAGAAGTCATATGATACCTTATAACATCTTATAACGCGATTGGGTGTATAAAACAAAAATAAGGTGTGTGAAAGTATAATTCACACAAATTCCCATTAGACTATAGATCTTAATCATGATTCCAATCATTTATTCACAATTTTCTACTAATATTTCATATTATGTTTTTTAATAGAAATTATGATATTTTAATCTCTAAACTATTTTTATTGGATGAAAAAAGTTAATTATCAATACAATTTTTTTAACTTTGAATTTTGATAACCTGGTTATTAAAGCCTAAACTTTGATGATCACATTTTTTAATCAAAATTAAACACTAAACATAAAATTAAACAACAATCTTAAAATAAATAAATAAATAAAGTTTCTTTATAATGTAATTTCAATTTTAAATATAAGATTTCAGTTTTAAGAATTCAGTTATTAAAATTTAAAGTTTAACAGTTGGAGTTTTTTCAACAAATGAAAATAGTTTAGATTTAAAATACCATAATCATTTCTAATAAACTTCAAAAGCTATTTCAAATAGATCATAATATATATTATATATAAAATTTATTTTTGATCAATGTTTAATTTAATTGATGTTTCTAAGCAAATTAATTAATTTGTATATTGGATAAAATAATCATATTTGTACACACTTGTATATATCATGAAAATTTATATGATAAATTACAAGATGATAGATAATTAAATTTATTTATACTTGTTATAACCATAATATAATACTATCAAACGTTTGATTAATGCACATGTAAAATAATGAATAGTTTTAATTTTAGTTATTTAGCTTTTATTAGCAAAAAATATGAATAAATTCTCAAAATATCTAGTTGAGAGAATATTAATAATCAATCAAAATAATCTATCATTAACAATCGCTTTTTGTTGTTGCTTTTTTTTCTTCGACTCAATCATAAACCTGTAAAATAATTAATCTATCACAAACAAAAAAAAAAAATTAATAAAGTATCGAATAAAAAAAAAAAGATATGGAATCACTTTAAAATAAAGAAAAGAAAGGACGAATGAGAAATGACCATATGAGATATGTGGTTTATAACATATTGAATTTTAAAGTAGATTGTGATTATAATTATAAATCCACGTCATCGCCACTTTTGGTCCATGCAAAATAATTTTCTTAATTCATATCAACATATATATACATATAAAATATGATATAAAAATAAAAGAATATGCAAAAATGAAAATAAATAAATAGAAATAGATGATTAAGTTAGTTTAGGCAAAATAAAATGATTATGTTAGAACATTTTATGCAAATCATATATATATATGATTTTTACTATATACATCATATATAAAAAAAAACTTTTGGAAATAAAATATGATATAATATATTTAATATCGATCAAATTTTATTATAGTTAGGATTTTGAGCCATTAATTAATCGCTTTGTTTAAATAAATAGCTAATATTTTATAATTTTTCTAAAACTAGATATTTAAAGTGCAAACTTTTTGAAATAAACACAAAATTTTCAAATTTGCCGTCCACCATTTTTAAAACGCATTTATTTATTTTATGTCGCTAACAGCTCAAATACTAAAGAAAAAACTGTGAATAAAAAGTATTTAAAATAATCAACAATATCATTTTTTGTTTAAGAAAATAATCAACAGTACTTACACGACCAATATTTTATTAATAATTTTTTTAGTTCTATTTATTGATAGATATATAGATAACATATAACGGTCGTTGAAACTTGAAACCAACATAAACCTGAACAACAATTATTATATTCTTAAAAAAAACTTAACTATATATATATACACACACTGATACAATACACATAATATTTTCAAGTCTTTTTGTACCTAATAAATTAATTATAATTTATCCACTAAACATACGTATATTTTTATAAGAAAACAAAAGAGAAAATAAACATGCATATATAGTTTAATTAGTATAAAAACTAATATTAAAAATGTGCAAATTAATTGAACGATGAATTCAAAAAATGCACGCACCTAGGATTATCTACTTTTTTTTTAACACTGAACCTAAAAATAAATAAATAAATACACAATTCATCTTTAATTTTGGTCAATAGCTATCGTTATCTTCGTAAAATAATGATAGAAACATAAAAAAAGTTGGCACTAATTAGTCTCTGATTGCTAAGGCAAATAATATGTGAAATAAATAAATAAAATAACTCATAAAATAATATTTTAGTCTATTCATCAAATCGAACACATAAAACGGACTGAGACAAATTTTATATTATTTCATATATTAAACTTTATATTATAATTATTTCTTTAAAGTAAATTATAGTATGCATCACGTGTTAATTAAAGAGGCCTTTAAATTTCACTATTTTAAAGCCCAATATAATAGGGCCCATAAAGAGTAATTAATCACGTGCACTGCACGTGATGTTCTCTTTCTCTTTCCTTCTTCTTCCCCAAACTCCTAAAACCCTAAACCCTCTGCTCAAATTTCTCCTTCTACTTCTCATTTCTTCATAGAAATTGCTTCTTCTACCATGAAATTCCCCAAAACACTCTTCCACCTCTCCGCTTCATCTACCTCCATCGCCGAGCAGTCACCATTTCGTCCGATATCTATTCTCGTCGCCAATTTCTCCTCTTCCAATTCTGCGTCTGGTCAATTTTCCTCAAAGCGTTCTCAGTACGACGAGGAATCTCGAGCTGTTAAGGTTTCAGTGTGGTGGGATTTTGAGAACTGTCATTTACCAGCAGGTTCTAATGTCTTCAAAGTCGGTCAACTCATAACGTCCGCAATCAGAAACAGTGGAATCAAAGGACCTATTACAATTACCGCCTTTGGAGACGTTTTACAGCTCTCAAGAACAAACCAGGAAGCTCTCTCCGCCACTGGAATCAACCTCACTCATGTTCCTCAAGGTCAGATCTCTCAAACCCCTAAATCCTAAATTGGAATACTCTCTAGCTCTCAAATCATATCTGATTTCTCAGGTGGGAAGAACAGTGCTGATAGATCTCTATTAATGGAACTAATAACTTGGATTTCTCATAATCCACCACCTGCTCACCTATTCCTAATCTCAAGTGACAGAGATTTCGCCAGTGTATTACACAAATTGAGGATGAGTAACTACAATATCTTGCTAGCAGGCAAAGAACATGCTCCTGGTGTGTTGTGTAGTGCTGCTTCCATTATGTGGGATTGGAATAGTTTGATTAAAGGAGAGAATTTCACCGGAAAACACTTTAATCAGCCACCAGATGGTCCTTACAATTCTTGGTATGGTCACTATAAAACTCCTCTTCTTGATCCATTTGCAAGTAATAAGCGATCTTGCAACGTGAAAACTGAAGAATTGCGTGAATCGAAGTCTAATTCAGATTCTTCTAAGGTTTGTTGTATCCCTGAAGAAGTTGTTACACAGCTTAGATTGATTTTGAGTTCATATCCTAAAGGGATGGCCATTGGAGAGCTTAGGGAGGAATTGGGTAAGAGCAAGGTAATGATAGATAAAGATTTCTTTGGACATAAGAGCTTTTCGAGGTTTCTGTTATCTATGCCAAAGATCGTAGAGGTTAAATCAGCAGGAGATGGTTTGTTCTTTGTTCATGCCGTTACACAAGAAACTCCTAAGCCACTTGATTCTGTAACCTCGAAAATGGATAAACATGAAGTTGTTAATGATGGTGTTGAGGCAAGAAGAGATGACACATTGGGAAATATGCATCAAGATGTCAAAGAGAATGATCAAGAATCTCGATTGCAGGAGAATTCTCAAGAATCTATTGAAGTTAACCAACAGGATCTTATGACAAACACCGAAAATCCTGTGAGAGAAAATCAGCTAGCTTTAACAACTTATGATGATTATGGATTCTTTAAGAAGCTAAAGAGATTCTTCTTTGGCTCGCCTTCCACTTCAATGGAGGTAAAACCAGTAGGTAATAACCAATCTGTAAGTGAAGGGATTTTAAGTCAAATTCTGAAGAAATGCAAGTTTTGGGGAAGAAATACAGATGCAGTAACTTCAACTCAGGAACAGATTGATTTGAATGACATTTTTACAAAAGATTCTTTCTGGATTGATCTCGAATCTTTCATTAACACTCCAAGAGGCTACACTATTGTTTCTCACTCAAAAACAAGGTTGGTATCTTCTCTTTCCCTTACCTTAAATTGACTCTCTTATATAAATTATCTTTGTTATTACCCTAACTATTCAACTAATCATACACTTTTTTCAGAGAAGCAATGGCTAAGAATCTTCAAAGTGAAGGCCCTTCATCTCTCAAATCATTAGATGATTCACAAATGCTTAATTTAGTATCAATTTTGATATTAGAAAAGAATTGGATCCAAGAAAACTCTTCAAATGAGCTACCTTTCAGAGTTTCAAGATCCTCGAACACGCGCTTTGATCTCAACAACACTAATCCTTCAACTGGACTAAGAGCAATCTTTAAATCTCAATGTGATGAACAAGATAGCGATCAAAAGCCCAAGAATGTTTCAGATTTGGAAGAGAAATCAGTAGAAAGAACAAGAAGAGAAGTGTTTGCTGATTGTCAGAAACTAACAAAGAAGATAACAGAAGAACATACTAAAGAATACAACATAGGTTGCTTCAGAAGAGATTTCTTCAAAGCTTATGGGTATCGTTTAGACATTAAAAAGCTAGGTTACGATAAATTACAAACTCTTCTACAACTAATGCCTGGTGTGAAAGTAGAACTTGGTTACATTGTTCCATTAAACTTATCTTCTGATCAATCTGAGGATTCATCATTTGAAGAACTTGGTCCAGATTCCGATACTAAACAAGGTGAAAACACTAATGGGTATGAAGAAATTGATTCGGAGGATGAAGATTCTGATGTAGAGAATGAAGAAGCTTCTGAAATGAGGAATAAGAAGCAGGAACAGAACAAAAATGGTGATGGTGATGATGACGATAGAGGTGAAAACACTAATGGGTATAAAGAATTTGTTTTGGAGGATGAAGATTCTGATGTAGAGAGAGAAGAAGCTTCTGAAATGAAGAAGAAGAAGAAGAAGAAGAAGCAGGAACAGAACAAAAATGGTGATGATGACGAAAGAGGAAGTAGTAGCTATTTGCTTGAGCTTCTTGATTCTTGGGATAATGGGAGTGATGGTAAGAAAGTGAAATCTGTTGGTCGGAAGCAGAAAGGTGTAAAGAGTTATAGTTTTGTTGCAGATTCTGAGGAAAGAGTTATTGAAGATAAGCTTGTTGATGGAATCTTGGGAAGTTTGAAGAAATCAAGTGAGGTTAGAGTTCAGTGATGAGTGTGAAAATTCCGGTTTAGGTTAGGTTTTTGGTAGAAACCGGTTTAAAAATTGGTTAATGTAACGTTTCGTTATCCGAAGTAATATAATTTATTGTTAGTATTAAAACTACAAATTTTTTTTTTTTTTTTGTCAACTAAAACTACAAATTTAATAGTTAAAACACACACAATTTTATAAAATGTTTTGGTATTAATTTTATAAATTTACTTTAATAGTTTTAATTAATGATAATGATAAATTTGTAATTAATATTTCTTTAAACCTTTTGATTTTCCCTCGTTAACTATGTTTTATTTAATCGACTCGAATTCTCTTCATAAATTAATTCACGATCGTGATCTATTTATAACAGTCTCTTCATTTAATTTGTTATTTTAAAAGGAGATTTTTTTTTTGTTACAAATCAATTGGTATAAATTATTAACAATCACTACTTAGTTTATTTTAAAAAAGTAAGATTTATAAATTTCGTTCATAATTTTTTCTTAGTATATTTAAACATATAATAATGTTCAAAAATATTAAAATTCAAAAAAAATATATTTTGTAAAATAAATCTTGTGTAACATTAGTAAATCTAAAAGTATTTGATTTAATTTAATTTACAAAATATTTTTCAATTACGGACAAACAAATTGTTGGACTAGACTCAATTGTCCAAAAAAAATCATAATGTTTGATTATATCGTTTGTATTTTTAGAATATTAGGCTATCACATTCATAGAAAGATCAATTTTATACCATTTTTTTGATATAAAATTATATACAAAATTTAAATCTTTTTTTAATTAAAATGTGAAATTTTATTTCTAGTTACATCAATCATTTTTCATTTCAATTTTATGTAAAAAAAACAAAATTAAGAACTTATATTTATTCAATTCATCGGTTTATAACTCAAATAAAAATCATATATTATTATTAACCAACACAACACCAAACTCTTACAACTCTCCAATCATTACATTAACCCCACAAAAACTAAATCTNAACTAAATCTCCGAAGGTTCCGGCGCCGGCGCCGGTACCGGAGACAAAATCTCCGGCGGCTGAACATCACAATACTCTCTCAAATTATTCTGTTCCATAGAAGAAAGTCCCAAAGTAGTAAACATAGTTGAAAAACATTGTTTAGCAATTAACTTAATTGCTACACAACAATCTTTATCAATTCCAACTTCAATTGTTTGACTAAGAAAGAACTTTACAATTTCATCACTACATGATCTCAATTCCAATGCTGCGTTCCAACACTCCATTAGGTCTCCGCCACCGCCGCCGGACACTGTATTTTCCGGGAGCTTTCTTGCGGCGGAGGAGACGCCGGAGATGATGAGGAATGTGAACAAGAAGAGGTAAGTGGAATTAGTCATTGTTTTGGGGGTTATAATGAGATTATTCATGTGAAGATTAACTTAGTTATATAGAAGAAATATTAAGAAGACGTTACGTTTTAATTATAGAAATTAACTATGGGTTATTAAATTAATCTGGATTTTTTTTATAATTTATTTCATCGGTTTTGGTATATGAACGGACCATGTTTTTGTGAAATTGTTTCATTTATTATTTTGTTTTAAAAGGTATCGTGATATTGGAAATGTTTAATTATTTTCATTTGGCAACAAATGAAAACCTATTTTTTTTAAAATTTAATTGTTTAATTTAAATTTTTTTTTTTTAATTTCAAACTTAGAAAACCTATTTTTTTTTAAATCAAAATTAAATCATAACACATTAAATTAAATTTTAATCTCAAAATCAAAATAAAAAAATAATTAAAATTTAGGTTAATAAGTCTGTAATTTCAAGTTTAAATTTAAAATTTCGGTTTTAAATTTTTGGTTATTAATTTTTAATGTTTAATAACTCGGGCTATCAAAATATAAAATTTAAAAACTATTTTGATAATAAAAAAAAATCACCAAATAAATACAGAACAGTGAAGATGATTCTCTAATTGTAAATAGAATAGAAAATGATATAATTTGATTCTTTAATAAGGCCCATAAATAGAATAAATTGGGCTTTAATAAGGCCCATAATTACAAGAATTAATTTATTTGAAAGTTCTATATGACTATTAGTCCTTTTTTACCATCGCTGGTAGTTCTCCGGCGAGGAGAAATCATGAGTGTGGCAGAGCTGCCGACGAAGGAGGCACACGTGCTTAAGGGACACGAAGGGGCGGTTTTAGCGGCGAGGTTTAACGCAGATGGTAACTATAGTCTAACCTGCGGTAAGGATCGGACTATTCGTCTATGGAATCCGCACCGTGGTATACTTATCAAGACCTATAAGTCCCATGGAAGAGAAGTTCGCGATGTTCATGTTACTTCGTAATGAAATTCACTCTTTTCTTATTATCATGTGTCGTAAATTTGAGTACTGTACTATTTTGATTCAATTGAGGTTTATTAATCCGGATTCGCGATGTTCATGTTATAGCTGTGTTTTATGTTGGTTGAAAGGTGAGCTCGATTAGATTAAGATACGATTATCAGATTTAGGAGATGTTGTTTCACAGATTTTGAGCTATTTCGTGATTTCGAGTACTATATTTTGATTCGATTGAGGTTATTAGTCGAGATTATTGGGTTCTTATTGTTGCTTGAAAGCTGAAATTGATTAGGTTAATATACGAATCTTACTTTTAGGAACTTGTGTTTCACAGATTTTGAACTATTTTGTGATATCGTCAATTCAATTTTGATTGGTTTGTGGTTATTAGTCCAGAGTCTGTTGCTTGAAAGCTGCAGTTGTTGGAGATTTTGTATTTTCTGTGTGGTTGCCGTCAAGCAGTTGGAGATTTTAGATATGGTGGAGGATAATATGATGATATTCATGTGTTTCTTTGATTTTAATTCACAGGGACAATGCTAAATTCTGTTCATGTGGTGGTGATCGGCAAATTTATTACTGGGATGTCTCAACTGGGCGTGTAATCCGTAGATTCCGTGGACATGATGGAGTAGTATGTCTCAAGAACTTGAAATCTATATTGCTTAGTGATAAGTTTGCATATAATGGACTTACTGCATCACTTATATAATCATTTTATTCTTATGAACATTTGATGATCTGTTCAGGTCAATGCAGTAAAGTTCAATGAATACTCATCTGTAGTTGTATCAGCTGGTTTTGATCGTTCGCTACGTGTATGGGACTGCAGATCTCACAGTGTTGAGCCAGTTCAGGTTAGCTTTTCTTTTGGTGTTTTTTGTAGGTTCCAGCCCCTAACTAGCTTTTAATGGTTTCCCTTATTAATCTTGTTCAGATCATTGATACGTTCTTAGACACTGTCATGTCTGTTGTTTTAACAAAAACCGAGATTATTGGAGGTAGTGTCGATGGAACTGTTCGCACATTTGACATGCGTATTGGTAGGTATGTAAAATCCCAAATACAGAACATTCACCATTGTTACTTCTTGAGAATCAAATGGTGGATTATAACATCGTTTTATTTTGTTCTGTTGAATGAAACCAGAGAGATGTCAGATAATCTAGGCCAACCAGTTAACTGTATATCAATGTCAAACGATGGAAACTGTATTTTAGCAGGCTGCTTAGATTCTACTCTCCGTCTACTTGACCGGTAATAAGACATTGAAATCTACTCCAAACTGTATACAAACAAAGCTGTAGTTTTTCATTACAGATATCTTAAAACTCTTAATCTCTAAACGCAGGACCACAGGGGAGCTACTCCAAGTCTACAAAGGTCATATCTCCAAGGTTAGTCCTCTAAGTAACTTATAGATCATCAGGGCCAATCTTGGGCTAGACGAGTGAAACACTCGTGATATATAATATAATACCTATCTTTATTTTTAGTTTTGTTTCATGCCTCCGTAGTTTTAGGGTCTTGTAGATCATGTGATTGTGACCATATATATATCCATGGATTTCAATGGCTGCTTATATCTTAATTCTTCACTGATATGTGCTTTGCTTATTGCACGTGGCACTAGTCATTCAAAACGGATTGTTGCTTAACGAACTCAGACGCACATGTGATTGGAGGATCAGAGAATGGATCGGTTTACTTCTGGGATTTGGTAGATGCAAAATTGGTTAAGAAATTTCGAGCTCATGATTTAGTGGTATACAAACATTCACACTACTTACATTGTTTTTTTTTTACTGATCTTGAGTTTTAGGGTTTGATTTCTTCTTCTGATTCTGAGTTTGAGTTGTTGAATTTTTTTTTGCAGGTAACAAGTGTGAGTTACCATCCTAAGGAAAACTGTATGTTAACTTCTTCGGTCGATGGTACAGTTCGTGTCTGGAAAACTTGATGAAACTAACTTCAACTCTGAACCGGGCTTTGTTACTTTGATAAATTTTCACATTTATATAAAGTTATTTTGATAATTCTAGTGTTTTTGATTTAGAATAGTGTTTGATTAATTGGTTTACCTGATTATTCTGATTCTATAATATATAAAAATCAATTTTATTTAAATTATGTAGTTATGTGTGTGTATATATATAAGATAAATTAATTTTGTTTCTGTGAGTAAGTGATATTTATTTTTATTTTTTTATATAAAATCTAAGTTTGTAATTTTGATATGGGTTTTTGGGGTTTGCGTGTTTTTCTGGAGAAAATAAACAAAAAGTGTAATAGACGAAAATCTAGGTAAGAAAAAAAAATAAAAAAATAAACAAAAAGTGTGGCTGCTGGGATTCGAGCCCAGGTCTCCACGGCCACAACGTGGAATTCTAACCACTAAACTACAGCCACTCTTGATGTCAGCTTTTCCATTTCTGCTTAATTAAACTTTTAAATCCGAATTTTTGATTGCCTAATAGAATGAACTTGGAATCAATTTGTTCTTTTATATAATCCAAAATTGGTAAATTAAGATTCTATTCTCCTTACAAATTCCAACAAATTAAGCTTTTTATTATTATTTTTTAAATGATATATATGTATAAGAGAATCAAATAGCTGGAAATAAATAAGGTAAGTAAAGAAGAACATGGCAATGGCATTTTAAAGATTTAAGACTAATCTTTTGCATGTGTTATCTCTCACATTTTTTATTCCTTTTTATCACATTTCCGCCGATTCATTAATTTAACTTGTTTCCATTATTTTTTTTATTCCCACTATCAAATAAAACAAAACAAAAATCAATTTAATTCTTAACATAAAATTAAATTTCACAATGAATTAACAAGATCATTATAAAGTTTTTTTACTAACTACACAATTACCTAGAATTATAGTTCATATTTAGCATTACAAAATTGCAATAACTAATGATAGTATTAAATTAAACTTGTTACTTTATGTATTAACAACAAAAAGAAATTATTAATTATAATAATGAATTATGAAATGTTATCTTATATCTATCCAGCTATATCAAAACATTGATTCTAATGTCATTAACCGGTATAAATATAATTTTACGTTATTCTTATATATTTTTACAGATTTCTTTCGTGTTTTAATTGGACCTACTCCAACCTTTTATAGGATCTTTACGAATTTTCCATGTCAACGAAATAATAAAATAACCCTGATTTATATATTTAGTATTGTACTTATTTAAAATCATAATTACATTTATATATACAGATAAAACAAACTAAATATTACGTAATTTATTTTGTTTTTTTTTTCGCTGAATTTCTTTTGTTTTTATTTCAATCGGATCTTTTATATTTGATAATATCTTTTATATTAAATAATAAAAATCCAAAAATTTTACCCTTGATTCGGTCATTGACCTCAAAAGTCAACATTTCATTGCCCAAACCAGCGAATCTAAGCCGTATAGTGACGAAAAGATTGTAAGAGCAAATTTTAGTTTGGTCCGAGACATACAAAATCACAGTACAATTCGGATTAACCAATAATATCGCGAGTAGAAGATAAAAGTATACTCGCGGAGTTAAAAACTGGCGCTGAGCTGTCAAAACGCAATAAAAATAAAACTGACCGCTGCCCATAAAACGCCAAACGCTGCCCGAAATCTTAGTTCGAACCAGTTAAGACTGTCCAAAGCAATATCACAGCTGTCGGATATTATTTTTTTTGCTTAAATAAATTATAGAATATGACTTTTCGAATTAATTGCTACCACATTTAATTTAATATTGTATTAATCAAATACATATGAAGATGAACAGTGCGTTTTGATGTGTCCATTTATATGAAGAATTATGCCTATAAATATATATTTAATTATTTTGTATTTAATCTATTTTTGTAAAGACATGTGATGTGATATATTAAAGTGTTCAATTTCATTTTAGAAAATAGCTTTGACTTTTTAAGTTTTTTATTTTAACAAAATGGTTAAAAAAATGATTGAATATACTTTTTTTTGTTTCGATTCAAATTTGAATTTTTTTTGTTTTTAACATTTTAAATTTAAATAAGTTGTGAGAGACCGATTTACTTGGATTATAAAATTCATTTATAACCTAATTTTTAATTAATTGAAAATAAATAATATATCAAAATATGTAATTGTGTAAGATAATCACTATGATGGCAAGACCTGGCCTAGCCTGGATGTCTTCCATCAATCGATCGTGGGACTAAGAGGCGATTTTGATCTCCTGCAGATCAGTTTCTCCCCTCGCGAGACGAATAGAGTGGCCGACGCAGTGGCAAATCTGAGTAAGTCTTTCTTTGGTTTTTCGGCAATGGTGTCTCTTACTATTCCGGATATTATCAATGACCTTGTAAGAGATGAACTCGTTGGTAGCTAAGCAATTAATGAAATATTTAATGTGGAAAAAAAAAATCACTAATTATTTTTGCTGATAAAAAGAAAATCACTAATTAGTTTTTAAGTTTCCTTTAATATGAACCCTCCACCGACAAGTGAATTTGCATTTGACACGTGGCTTTACAATCTCTTAAATAGAATTAAACTTATAATTAATTGTAATGTAAATATGATTTTAAGGTTATGAATTGTCAGCCTTATTGGAGTTTTAGAATAATCAAATTCTTACTTTGGGCTCACGTCGTAAAATATGCACTTTTAGGTGGTAAATAACAAATTAAAAAATTACTAAAAGCAAATAAATTAAAATTAAAATACTAAAAGTAAATATAAAAATAGCTACTCATTCCGCACTAACTCGAAATTTTTTTTTGCGTCAACACTAGCTCGAAGTAATGATTATCTTTTTACCACAAAATAAATAACATAAAAATAATTAGTATAATTAATAAAGAGTCAAAAGTGACATATTCAGTCATGCAACACGTGTTTAGATTTAATCATATTACTTATTTTTTTAACTAGAATTTAAGTACAAGTAATGAAATTTACTCTTTATGTTTAGGACATTTACATAATTACATATCATTAGTTTCCGTTTTGGGAACAGCTTTAAGATTTCTTAATATACATCTTTGTTATATTATACTTATATATACTTACATATACATATATAATTCCAATACCATATTTTTTTTAACATGTTTTATAGTTTTTCCTCGTAAAAAACACTTTGATCTAACCAAAATAAAATTTAAAATTATATATTATTTTTTTCTTCTAATAACACAAAAATGTTATACCCGGATAAATAGCTATAAGAAAAATTCAAATATATACTTAAATATTTGTATCTTTTGAAAGAGTTTTCGGTAATAAAATATATTATGGAAATAAATTTTATTTTTGAATAGTATAATTTTTTGTTTATATTGGTGAGTACGTAATGTATCTAGATGTTTAAATTAATTATTATAAAAGTTCTGAATTAACTTGAATAAAATAAAAGAATGATGTTGAAGTATATATTAGAAAATTAATTTTGTTAATCAATCAACTTCAGCATGACTGGCTTATTAATTTTTATTAAATCCCTTTTCTTAAATTTAAATATGAGTTGACAAAAAAAATAAAAAAAAATAAGAGAAATTATATATACACCATTATATTAAATTTTATTTGGTACTAACTAACACTTCAAATGTATGTATTACAACTATGATAAACTAATATACGCATATATATATATAGCTATTGTAGTTCAATTTTTTACAGTATTTTTCATTATGAGGCGTAATCTTAAAGTGATAAACTATTAAATTTAGATAAATAAATAATGATAAAAAAAAATAATGTGAACGACAAACAAACCCCACATGAAATAGTGTATTTGCCACTCGTTAATTTGGGTATACAATGCTTCGTGTCATTTATCAAGTGGTTCATGAATCAACTTGTTGGTGAATTTCTTGTAATTAACTGAAAATAATTGTGTAGGTTTAATTTGATTAACATATTATTTCTCAATATATATTATGATTACTGTGTAGGTTTGATTTGATTAATATTGTTTTGGATTTTTATTAGATTCGGTTTGTTTATTTGAGATCCCATATAGAATTATTTGTGTGCATGTTATCAAAATTTATAACTATATGTTTATATTTAAATTTAGAGCAAACCGAAAAAATAATTGCCTAAACTCTTAAACTTATAAAAAGTATAAAATATATATCTGAATAAAAAAACCTTTAGAGTTTACCATAATTTAAAAAAATAAATGATTCACAAAATGGTAATCGATTCTAATATAAAACATTAAGTAGAGAAAACAAAAATATATGTATTTACAAAAAAAAACAGAAAAAAACAAAAAATATATTTTATGTAATTTTCAGCAAAAGGTGTGACCAACTTGAAGTAAAAAACAGAGAGATTTCTCTATTTGTTATGTATGGTCTTAAGATTTTTGATTGTTTTATATTTTTCTCCCATTTTATATTTTTAACTATAAAATATGTATTTTGAATAAATCTAATCATAATCGAAGGACAAACAAAAAATTTTTGTTTTTTTTTAACATATACTTACCATAAATCAGTTCCATTAATTTTATCATAAACTGATTTCATTAGATGAAAGATAAATTAAATGTCCAAATATTAACTCCTTTCCTCTTTTCTATATTTTTTTTTCTTTCCTCGCTTTTTTTTTCATTACTTTCCTCTATTTTCTATATCTTTGAAAAAATAGAATAAACTAGTGGACATAATATAAAATAAAATGCACCGACAGTTTGTATAAGAACATGTGGCACGAGGGATTAGAGAAGACAGTACACAGTATTCAATCAATCATGATAAAGACATTTGATGTGCTAACCTACTAAAAGAGAACTCTTTTTTTTCTTTTTTTTAATATAACTATATACACATCAAATTTCCAAATTAAATCATTTTATATATTATCACCCTAGTTTTTTTAATCCTAGTTTCTTATATATAAATACAAAAAAACAAAAAATCAAGAAAAAATAATATTCTAAAAGCTTATAGTTCTCTCCATGTATATTTCAAAACTATTTATATTCTAGTTTTATTTCTTGATTCTTTTTTGTTATTTATATATAACAAAATAGGAATGCTACTATTTATACATCAACATTTCAAGATAACCTAATGTATTTAAGGTTTTTTTTTAAATATAAATTTACGACAAGTATTATATTAAATGTATTTATAATGAGTACTGTCTTATTTTCTTATATATCAATAACCGAAATTCTAAGAAGGGGTAATATATATGGATATATTTATTTGTCGGCAAATATATACATACGGATAGATACATCATATATATTGGCATATATATATATATATATGACGTGATATGATATAGCAACTCATAATAATTGCGATATATGCAACAACATATGAGAAAACAAATTAAATGGCAATAATGACAAGTGGAGACAAAAATTTAAATTCAGAAAATAAGTAATTTAACTAAATTTTCTAACTCAGATTAATTTAACTAATTATGTTGATATATAGTAACAAACTCTTCAAGCGAAAATGAAATAAAATCAAAGAGGTTATATTATACTCTCAAATTTAATTTACATTTTATAATAACTACTTATATTGATTGGTTTATTTAATTTTAAATTATCAAATAATGTTCATAGATATAACCCTTGATATCCATGAAATTAAATACAAGAATTCATTAAAAATTATATTATAGATATAGCATTCGTGCTTGTAATAATTATTTTACTTAGTCTTGATCACAACTCATACTCTAATTTGTTCTAATGTGGTGATGTACTAATAAAAACTAATTATAGTATTTAATTTTTCTTATACTATGAAAAAAATGTATTAACAAATTATGAAGGAAGCAAATTAAAAAGGTTATTGCTATAGTGCTAACATGTTAATCATTTTTAATATTGTTAATTATAAAAATAAAGAATTAATTTAAAAAGAAAAAGAAAAAGGCCTAGAAAATAGGATCTTGGTCACAATGCTTATATATTGTTTCATGTTTGGTCAGTAAATGCTTTCTATCTGTTTCTCACAACTTCAAAATATTTTTCCAAAAATAAATTAAAGGAATATATTTAAATTAAATAAGGAATTTATTACACAACAGGAAAATAACTAGAGAGATGATTTTTTCAATGTAGATTTTTTTTTTTACATTTTACATTTACATGAAAGTCGTGGTTACAAAAATCATTAATTGATTGCACACGTTACAAGAACATGAATGTACGCAGACAAATTATTTATAGTAACATAAACAAACAAACTTTTATTGATAGAAAAATAGTTATATGAATTGGGATATATATATATATATACATTGAATTAAAATACAATGATCAATGTAATTATTAACTTTAACAGAATATTCCTATAAAATAATATGAAATTTTATTAGATCTAGTTAGGCTAAAATAGCTTATATATATATATATATATACTATTCGTTACAAAAATGGAACCAAAAATAAAACCAGCGCAAACTATATTTTTTTTCTTAAATTCAAAGAAACAAATATATTAAGAAAAACATAAATAAAACACATTTTAGTGAAATGCAATAAAATTAATTTAAATGCATATATCCATTAGATTCAGAATTTAAAAATAAAAATGTACTCCATGTGTTTTAGGAGAATTCTCATTTATTAATGTAATTTTACATGACAAAATAACAAATTATATAATTAAATTAGTTATTTAGAATGTTTCTTCGTGAAATTAAATAAAAAAAATACATTACATGTAAAGTAAAAAAAAAGAGTTTTTTTTCTAATTATTTAATTATAAGCGGAAAAAAATTGATTAATTACAGTAAATAGATTCGTTTTTGGATGTTTTTTTACAAAGACTTAACTCTTAACACAACAAGTGGAGAGTGGAAGAGAGAGAAAGAGAGAGAAAAAGCCAAAGAGACAGACACCAGTTACTGGACCCCACTTTCTCTTATTAATTACTTATTTATTTAAATCTCTTTTATTATATTTTCAACTAATCTCTCTCCTCTTCCCGTCTCTCTCCTCCTTCTCTCTCTCTCTCTTATTTTCTTCTTCCTTACGCGTTTGTAAAAACTCAGCCTTTCCTTTTTATCATTACCATCTTCCCTCTCTCTCTCCTCCATTGACTCTCTCTCTCTAAACTCCTCTGGAATCATCCTTTATTTCTGTGACTGTGCACTTTCATAGAGAGAGAAACACTAAAGCTTCTATCTTGCAGCTGAATCAAACACCCATCACTCTTATATTTCACAAAAACATCACCATTCTTCATTTTTTTCACCATTTCCTCTTCAATCTACATAATAGTCTCTGTTTATGGGCACTTTGAAAAAAAACCCCGAGTTGTAAACTGAGTTGACTCAGTTCTTTCATTCTCCTTTGTTCTGTTAACAAAATCGAAGATGAACACCGGTGGTAGACTCGTTGCTGGTTCTCATAACAGAAACGAGTTTGTCTTGATTAATGCTGATGAAAATGCTAGAGTAAGATTCTTGTTTTTATCGCGATTTTACCTCTTTTTCTTCATCTGGGTTTCTCTAAAGTCTCCTCCTTTATTGCTTCTGGATCTGAGTTTTGACTTGCACAAAATCAATTTGGGATTTAGGGTTTTTTTTTGTGTCGGTGGCAAAGGGTTTATGTAAAAATTGAACTTTTTTCTTCAATAAACAGTTTGTATTGTTAATTGATGATGAAATTGGACTGAATCTATGTTTGATTTCAGTTCAATTTCGTGAAATCTGATGTGTTGTTTACAAGATCTGATTGTGATTAATTTGTGTGTGTATTGCAGATAAGATCAGTAGAAGAATTAAGTGGACAAACATGTCAAATCTGCAGAGATGAGATAGAATTAACAGTAGAAGGAGAATCATTCGTAGCTTGTAACGAATGTGCATTCCCTGTATGCAGACCTTGTTATGAATACGAAAGACGTGAAGGCAATAAAGCTTGTCCTCAATGCAAAACTCGTTACAAACGACTCAAAGGTTTTAACTTACTTAACCAAAAAAAGTGTTAACTTTTTCAGACAATTTTAACTGATTGGGTTTGGTTTTGGTTTATAGGAAGTCCTAGAGTTGAAGGAGATGAAGAAGAAGATGATATTGATGATATAGATAATGAATTTGATTACATTAATGGTATGGGATTTGATCAAGTTTCTGAAACTATGTCCATTTCGAGAAGACATTCTGGTTATCCTCAATCTGAAATGGATTCTGCTCCTCCTGGTTCTCAGATTCCATTGCTAACTTATGGTGATGAGGTAGTTAAATCTCTTCAACAAACTCCATTGATGTGTTATAGACATTAATGGAAGAACAATAAAAGAACACTCTTTCAATACAATTCTCTTAAATTCTCGAATTTTTTGCCCGAAAAGAAACAATCTTTCAATACAATGTAAAGATCAATGCTTAGAATTGTATTCAAAGATCAATCTCTTCAAAAAACTCCATTGATCTGTAAGAGTATTTTGGAGAATTGGATTGGAAGTTAGAGAGAATTTTGGAGAAATTGTATTGAAAGATTGTTCTTTTATTGGATTTCAATCTTTAAAATCTCGTAAAAAAAACTCCATTGATGTTACAGAGATTTTAATGGCGGTTTTGTTTGTGTTTGATTTACAGGATATTGAGATATCTTCTGATAGACATGCTCTTATTGTTCCACCATCACTTAATGGAAGTAAATCTCATCATCATGCTTCTCTTTCTGATCCATCCATTGCTGGTTAGTTTCTCGAAAACATCAGCTTCTTGTTTCTTGTTTCTTGATTCTTGATTCTTGTTTCTTGATTCTTGATTCTTGTTTCTTGTTTCTGAGTCTACATTTGTGTTAATATTGCAGCACATCCTAGACCAATGGTACCACAAAAGGATCTTGCAGTTTACGGCTATGGAAGTGTAGCGTGGAAAGATCGAATGGAGGAATGGAAGCGAAAGCAAACCGAGAAACTTCAAGTTGTTAAACACGAAGGAGATCCTGATTTCGACGGAGAAGATGATTCAGATATTCCAATGTAAGATTAAATTCGACATTTTCTGTCCATTTTCATGTACATTTATGAGTTAAAGGTTTAATCTTTGATATGTTTATGAGTTAAAGGTTTGATCTTTGATATGTTTATATTATAGGATGGATGAAGGGAGGCAACCGTTATCACGAAAGATACCGATAAAATCGAGCAAGATAAATCCGTATAGAATGTTGATTGTTCTTCGTTTAGTGATTCTTGGACTCTTCTTTCATTACCGTATACTTCATCCGGTTAAAGATGCTTATGCATTGTGGCTAATCTCTGTCATTTGTGAGATCTGGTTTGCGGTTTCTTGGGTTCTTGATCAGTTTCCCAAATGGTATCCGATCGAACGAGAAACATATTTGGACCGGCTTTCATTAAGGTAATGCTTTAGTCTTTGGCAAAATTCAAATAAACCCTGAATTTCGTTGATTTGGTGTAAAAGCCCCTAACTTTAGAAATAGTTTTTTTAGACCCTGAACTTTGATAACCGGTTTTTTAAATCATACGGGATTTTTTAAATTAAAATGAAATTTTGAATATAAAATTGAACCATAATTTCAAAATTTAACAAAAAAATATAATCTAAATTAATTTTACTATAATTTCAAGTTGAAATTTCAGATTTCAGTTTAAAAAACCTGCCTATTAAGGCTCAAAAAAACCGGTATCAAATTCCAGGGTCTAAAAACCGTTTTTTAAAGTTGGGGGTGTTAACACCAAATCGGCAAAGTTAAGGGTCTATTTACCATTTTTCCTAAAAAATTTTGATGACACAAGAAATTTTTTGAACGGTAATAAAAACTTGGTATATATTTTAAAGAGCTAAAAGCTTTGAAAAAACTCTCATGTAATCCTGTTTTTTTTTTATTTGTAGATATGAGAAAGAAGGGAAGC
>KE151945.1:482425-498747 GCA_000411095.1 Aethionema arabicum | reverse complement strand
ATATATATATATATATATATATATATAACCAAAAATATACACATTTTTTCATCCGAGTAATGTGAATTCTAACCTTATTCGTGTATTTAGTCATAAGAAAATATTTAATACATTCCATAAATTCCATAAATACAGAGAGAAAAAAAACCTCTTATTTTTTATTTGTTATATTTGAGTTCTTTTTAAATCATCGATCAATTTTAATGATTTTCTGAAAAAATTACAAAATTATTTGTTTCTACCAAATTGTTCAACCAATTTTAAATACACATTTTGTTTTTTTTATTAATTCTTCAATTTACACTTTCATTTTTTTTTATCCTAAAACGCTTTATATTTGGGCTTATCTTAAAATATTAATTTTCTTACATAATCTTTTTAGCAAAACAAAATTATTTAAAGAGAAAAAGTCAAAAAAAAAAAAAGAAATCGTTCTACCAATTTTAAATACACATTTTTTTAAATTAATTCTTCATTTTTTATCCTACAACACTTTATATTTGGTTTTATTTTATTAAAATATTTTTTTTAGCAAGAAAACAAATTACTTAAGAGAAAAAGATAAAAAAAATTAATTCAATTTTATACGAAATTGTCCTACCAATTTTAAATGGCGATATATTCTCTTTTCCCAAAAAACAAAACAAAACACTAACAAACTCCCGAAAAAACACACACCAAAATTAATAAAAAAAACTCCAAAATTAGTAACTTATTAACAACTCAACAATAATCTCTTTCATTACCAAAATTTTTTATTTTTTTAAAAAATCAAAACCAAACCAAATTCCTCTTTAATCATCGAGAGAGAATCGTTGTCTTCTTATGGTGAGAAGAGAAGCAACGATGTCGTCACCATCATCGTCGTCGTTGTTGTTAATGGTTACAATAATGACGGTTTTAGCCCTGGCTAGTAACGTGGAAGCATTCATCGGTGTAAATTGGGGAAACATCGCATCACATCCGTTGAATCCAGACATTGTGGTTCAAATGCTAAAAGATAATAAAATAAATAAAGTGAAATTATTTGATGCAGATTCATGGACGATGAATACATTGGTTGGATCTGGAATGGAAGTAATGGTGGGAATTCCAAATAATTTGCTTGAATCATTAGCTGATGATTATGATAATGCTAAAGATTGGGTTAAAGAAAATGTTACACAATATATGAAACCTGGTGGCGTTGATATCAAGTAATTTTTTTTATCTTTTAACATCTTTTTATTTTATTTTTTTAAATGTTTAAATGTTTAATTATGTGGTTTTTTCTTCTAGAGAATTATGTAGTTTATAGCTTATTTTTTAAAAACAATGGAGTCAATGTTTCTTTTCTTACGATTTGTTTTTGGTAAAATGTTTTTATTACGATGTGAAAAACTTTTATTTTTTTTTTATAGAATTTTTTGAGTAAACGTGAAGAAATTGTGCTAAATTCATAAGATTTGATATAGGATAAAATAAAATAAAAATTTTTATTTTCTGCAAAAGAAACGTCACAAATTTTTCGTAATTCAAATCTAGGAATTATTGTAAATTTTGTAATCTACAATGTCATATCTCTTATTTTATAAAAAAAAAAATAATATCTTTTTTATGATTAATAATCAACTATTTCAATACCACCCAATGAATTTAAAAAATCATAATCATGAATTAGTTTTTGAAAATTTTACTTTTTAGAAAATTTTGTGGATTATAATCCATGGATAAATATTTTTTTGGAAAAATAATTATTTTCAAAAAATTGTGAGTTATATCTTATTAGTTAAAAAATTTAGTTATTTTGAAAAGTTTGTGGATAATAATAACAACCCATTATTATGTTTTTTTTGAAATTTTTATTTTTATTTTTGGATGTCCCGAGAAATCACTCCCGTTTCAAAATTTTGTGGGTTATAGCCGAGGGTTAAGTATTTTTTTCTGGAAAAATGATAATTTTACAGATTAATTTGTCCAAAAAATCGATAAAAATCATATATTGAATAACAAATAACAAAAAATGATTTTTTTTTCAATTTTTTTTTGACAGATATGTAGCAGTAGGAAACGAACCATTTTTGTCAGCATACAACGGATCACATCTAAAATCATTATTTCCAGCATTAAAAAACATTCACAAAGCATTAAAAGAAGCTGGTCACGCTGATAAAATCCAAGCAACGATTCCTCAAAACGCAGAAGTTTACGAATCTGCAAACGATAAACCTTCTGAAGGCGATTTTCGTTCAGATGTGAAGCAAATCATGCTCGATATTGTCGAGTATTTCAAAGATAATAAATTACCTTTTACAGTCAATATTTACCCTTTTCTTAGTCTTTATCTAAACGAACATTTTCCAGTAGATTATGCCTTTTTTGGTGGAAATGGACGCACCATTAATGATAAAGGAAATAACTATGATAATGTTTTTGATGCTAATTATGATACACTTGTTTGGGCCTTGAAAAAAGCTGGAGCTGGTGATATGAAGATTATTGTTGGAGAGGTACGTAACCTTTTTTTTCCTTTAATTTATATATATATATTTTTGTAGTTTTATATTGCATTTTACAAAAAGAAAAGAAAATTGAGCTAGTTTTAACTTTATTAGAATAAGAAAGAACTATTGAAGATTGCTACATGAGGTAATAGTGATAGATTAAGGTAATTAAAGAGGGGTTGCAATTTTTTTTTAGGGTTAGGAGCGTCGATTTTGAATGCGGTTATCTTAAGGGTTTAGGGTTTTGATTTTGAATGTAGATTCTTTTTAGTGTTTTTAGGGTTATGATTTATGAATGTCGAATTTCAACAAAGTTTTTTTTAGGGGGTTTATGGTCAACCCGGTCTTTAAAAATACAGGGGTTGAGATGAAATCTAAAATTGAGAATGATATTTTATATGATTAAAAAAAAAATTTACAGAGTTAAATATATGATTTTGGGGCTGTATAATTTGGAGGGTGAGACGAATGACTCATAGGACTTTGCCGAGGACTAACCCTCTTTAGGATTTAATTAGTGTTATAATTTACGAATCTCGATTTTAAATGCAAATTATAGGGGTTTTATGTGATTTTTTAGGGTTTAGGGTTTAGGAGAATGTGGATTTTGACAACGGTTTTTTTTGGGGTTTAAAATTTGTTATAGGTTGGGTGGCCTACAGAAGGGCATATATATGCAAGTGCAAAATATGCAGAGAAATATTATGAAGGACTTATGAAGAAACTAATGAAAGATGATGGAACTCCATTGAGACCTGGCAAATTAGATGTTTATTTGTTTGGTTTACTTGATGAAGACATGAAGAGTATTCAACCTGGTCCCTTTGAAAGACATTGGGGAATCTTCAGGTAACTTTATTTTATTATGAATATTCTAATCATTTTTTGGGTTTATTTTAAAGGATTTTTTTGTTTATACATTATAAAATTCGGGTATCATTCTATCCATTTTGATATTTATTTCTACGATTTTTGATTAATTAGTTATAGTTTAATTCAAATGATTAATAAATAAAGGGAATTTTTTAAAATTCATTAATTTATTATATTTCATTTTTGGGTTTTAATGATTAAATTTTAGGCATTATTGATTATATTTAAAATTTAATAATTAATTATTATAGTTAGTGATTAAATTTAAGATTTAATGATTAAGTTTTAAAGGTGATAAATTTAGTCCATGATCAATCAATAATATGCACACAAAAATGTACTTTTACACTTTAAATTCGTGTATTTTTACAATTACCCCTAAATTTAAATTTTTACCTTTTTTGTCCAATTTAGTTCGGTTATCCCGTTATGAAATTTATAACAATCCGGTTTTTTGAATTAGTAAACTTCTAATTTAATTTAGATTAAACCGGATTCAACATCCCAACTTAAATACTATTCCAAATCACAAATCACATTTTTTTTTTGCTAAATCACTAATCACATTTTTTTATATATTTGTATATGTTTAATTAGATACGACGGTCAACCAAAATTTCCTCTAGATTTAAGCGGTCAAGGACGCAATATAATGCCAGTAGCAGCAAAAGGAGTTGAATACTTAGAAAAACAATGGTGTGTAGTGAACAAAGATACGATAAATCTTGATACAGTAACTCCAGATCTTGAATTCGCATGTTACCATGGAGATTGCACAGCTATGATATATGGATCATCATGTAATAAACTAGACCGGATTGAAAATATATCATATGCTTTTAATATGTATTATCAGATACAAAATCAAGATGTTAGAGCTTGTGATTTCAAAGGAGCTGCTATGGTCACTAAGAAGAATGCAACCGTTGGAAATTGTTTGTTTCCTGTTCAAATTGTTAGTGGAAGTGGTCAAGTTAAAGTTAACTTTGTTGTTTTTGTTGTCTTTGTTTTTCTTGGATTGTTTATGATTGTATGATTTTTTTTAAGTGTTTTTAAGACATGGATTATGTTATATGGTGGTTGAGTGATTAAATGTTTTATGATTTTTTTTTTTTTTAGTTGAATTTTTGTTTGTATTTTTTTTTGTTTTATAGATTGATGGTATGAAACATTGTTCGTAAATATAGTTTTTGTTTTTTATATAATGGATTTTGATTTGTTATGTATGATTTGTGAGTATTTATTCTATTTTGGTTTTTTTTATATAAAATTATGTTATTTTATGGTTTGTAGTTATACACTTATTGTTTAGTTTTTTTTTCATAGTCTATTATACATTTTTTTCTGAAAATTAACAAAATTCTTGATTTGGTTTTGTTTTGTAGATGTTGATGCACATATGAGAGTGTTTAAAAACAAATCATATATAGATTTGATAGTTTTTAATTGCGATTTGCTGAATAATAATTTATCTATAATTAATATAAATTTTTTACTATTCTATGAATATACTACATAAAACTGCAATATTATTATTTATTTTTTTTAATTAAGATGAAATTTTTTTGACAAAGAAATTTAATGTTGAGTTTTTTTAATCACAAATTCGTCAAAACATTTTATTACTGTATTGAAACCAAAATTATTGTTACGAATATATTTATCATAATATTTTGGATTTCGTATGGTAAAAACACTAATTAATAAACTTGAATTAAATTTCAATAATATAACTCCGTCAATAAAAATCATTTAACTTCATATAACATCACAATATCTATTAATTTAGCAATTGAAAATTAGNAATATCTATTAATTTAGCAATTGAAAATTAGCTTTAATATATATATATATATATATATATATCACTATCACTAATAATATAATTAAATAGTTGTTTTTACTAGCATATGAAAAAGATGCGATTTATTTTTTTATAGGTGGTAGACACAAATTAATGTAACATTATATAAAAAAAAGTATACCTGCTATCATTTTCAAATCATTATAATATTATAGATTAATACCCTCATATAATATTTATGTTTCAATTTGACCCCATTAAATGGTTTTTAGTCAATTAGAACCCAACCCTCCTTCACGGTTGACCTGCCGCCCCAAATGTCTTGGTCTTTAATTTTTTTTTTTTTTTCATATCTTGGTCTTTCACTTAATAATTAATATATAATCTTTTTATAACTTAATTCATCTATTTTGTTATTTCTTTGTTCTTAATTGCTATATAAATTAGAGATTTGTTAAATTTAAATTAATCACAGTTAAAAACTATCAGAACTAGGATTTTGAATAAAATCTTTAGAACATAAGTGATACTGATATATATATATATAAGATTATAGACATTTTAAATAAAATTATAGTTTATATAGATTGCAAAAAAGAAAACTATTCAACTTCTATAAAAAAAATAGTATCAATCACTTATTTTTGTAAACAATGCTACGTCACATGAATTTAGTAATTGTCTTTTTGTCTGTTTGTTAAATGTTAAATTTAATTATTTGTTTTAGAACAATAAAGAGTAATTATTAGTGATTCACAATAAAAAAAAGAGTTCTTATTAATTAGTGCTATTAAAATAACACTTAACCGTCGGCACGAGGAAACTTCGTCCTACCATTTAAATCAAGATTTAAAACACCACGTTGACTTAAAAATAGACTTCTTCTATATAATATTTTAATATAATAATTGGTGCAGAATATTTTTTAAGTTCAACATGGTATATAATATATTACATTACATCACAATTTTTAAAAAATAACGAATAAAAAAGTTAGATGTAAACTTTTTTTTTTTGAAAAATCAATAGATTATTGAGTTGTAATCTTCTTCATTTCATATCAGTGATACATTTTAATTTTATAATGCATTTTTATATTTTTTATATATATAATATAGTTCATAATTTGTTTTTTTGTCGCTATATTTTTATATTTGTTTTTCTTGTTTATAATTTGTTTTTCAACCGTACCTTGATGAATTGTATATAAAGTAAAATATTTGGCTATATATACATCGATATAGATCTTAATACATTTAAATTATAAACCAACGAAAAATATCACAATATTTTGGAATATTATGAAAACGTAAAAATTGTTGAATATGTTTTAATTACATGATTATACAACAACTTTTTTTTCCCTCAGATTATACAACAACTTATATATATATATATTTTTTAATATTGATATCATAATCTAAATCTTGAGTAAAATATACAGTATAAAATAAAATAGTTTAGACTCATAGTAAAACATAATAAATTAATAATATTTCTTAAGCAATTTATAAATAAATAAAATACTTGAGACCAATATTATAGTCTTTTGTGGTTAATATATCAAAGACCCTGACTACGGAAAAAAGAAAGAAAAATCAAAGACTCAGTCTACTTCAGAAGCAACAGCAGCCGTTTGATCACACGAGGACCATCACAATCACATGGACCTTAATGTAGACGATAACGACTCTACAAATGGGCCTAAAAGTAAAGCCCAATAATAAAAACTAAAAGCTTACTTAAAGTCAGCACTTACGTCACAAACGTGACTTCACTGTACTTTACTTGTACACGTGGCACTTGATGCAGCTTCCTAGTATTTACCCTGAAATTGCTTCTCTAATGTTTTCATAATCTTATCTTAATATTTTATTTAGTTAATAAAAAATAAAACAAAATAAAAAATTATTACATGATAATTTTATATATATTTATGCATTTTATATAAACAAAAACATCATTCAACTCTTTGTCTTCCTCTCTTCTCACTACTACTTCATTTAGATCTCTCTATATCTATTTTCTTTGTAATTTAATTTTTGTTTTTTAAATATGAATGGTCCTCAAAACCCTAACACTAATTTCAATTTCTTATCAGATGAAAACTTTGATCCTTTTATGAATAATTTCGATATCTCCAATTTGATTTATGACAATGGATTAATCGAGGAGGATACTTCTTCTCCGACCAGTATAGTTTCGTCGGAGACTTTTACCGGCGAGAACTCCGGTTCCGGCAAAGTAAATTGGAGTAAAAAAGAATCTAAGTGAGTTTTTTAGTTATTCTCTAACCAAAACATTACGTTATTAATATATATATATATATAATCTATTTATTTTAAAATAAAAATTTGAATTTTATTTCTGTAGTTTTTTTTCACAATTATCATCATATATTTTGAAAGTAATAAACTGTTATTTATTTAATAATTTTTAAAACGTGTGATAATATATAGAAATTATTTAAGAAATAGACTATTTCAAATTAAAGGCTATATTTTTTTAAATTACACTAATTTAGATGTGTGTTTTAAATAGGACAATTTTTTGCTTGATAAAATTATTTTTATTGCAGTCTTTGCTATGATTCAATTTTTTTTAAAACAAATTGAGAATAATCTTGTCTATTAACACTAAAAAAAGAATTCTGTTTTTGAAAAATACAATCAACTAATTAATATAGTTAGTATTGAAAAGAAAACTTTAAATTAATCTATTTTAAAAAAAATCGTATTTATATATAGGAGAAGTGAAGAAAGTGAGACGAAGAAAGAGATTGGGCATAGAGTTGCATTTAGAACAAGATCAAAGATTGATGTGATGGATGATGGTTATAAATGGAGGAAATATGGCAAAAAATCAGTCAAAAACAACGTTAATAAAAGGTAATTCATTTGAATTTACTTAATTATTAGATATAATATATATCTTAATTAAGTTGTTATTGCAGTGTTTTATATAATATATATCATATGGTAATTATAGTATATATATTAAAGCAGCCACTAGCTATATACATATATAAAAGGACTTAACATAATATTTAATGGACCCTATTATGTACCAACCCACTTGGATTACATTTTATATACATCTTTTATGTATATAATTGCAATTGATGGAACAATTAACAATAAATTCGATTTTAACGGATCATATTAAAAAATTGAGCTAATATAAAGTCTTATATAACATGAAACATATTGTAACACAAGAAACAGATATTTTATACAATAATTTAAGAAGAAAATTGCAAAAATACATAAATTTTAAGGTTTCTTACAAAATACACCAATTTATGTTATTTTTTCGAAATCATTTTTTTATGTATATAGTTTGACCAAATTATTCTTAAAATCATATCATTCAACCTTAAATTTAATCATTAAAACCTAAATTTAATCATTAACCTTTAAAATGTAATCAATATATAAACCATAATTTTTTTATCAGAAAACTATAAAGTCTAATCATAAAATTTGTTAAATACATAAAAAAAATTGTATATGTTTTCAAAAACACATAAAAATAATGTATTTTAGCTAAACTTTTCCTAATTTAAAAGTTTAAAACGCTACTTTTAAAATCGCAAATAAACTATTAATTTGGAAATATATAGTTGTGTTTTTCTTTTCGATTGTTTAACTTTGTATGTTTATGCATATTTATCTAGATCATTAATTAAAATACATAAAAAATCATACAAATATTGGGATAAATCGTAATAAAATTAATTATTTTATTATATACAAATAAAAAATATTAAATTCCCCATTTTATGTAAATATAAATATAGGAATTATTACAAGTGTTCAAGTGAAGGATGTAATGTGAAGAAGAGAGTAGAGAGAGATAGTGAAGATGAATCATATGTTATAACAACTTATGAAGGAATCCACAACCATGAAAGTCCTTCACATATTTATATCAATGATGACATGGATCATGTCTCTTGTAGCCATGAAAATTGGACCCAACACACTCTTCTTCTTCATTGATATATCGACATTTCTAAACTCTTAAATGTTTTTTTTTCTAGTTTTATATTTGTGTATATGTATATTCATGTTTTTTTAATATAATTTATTGTATATTTATCAAACATGTAAGCCAATGTTTTTTTTTTATATAATTGAAGTTTATTAAATAAGGCTATATGTTGAAATCTTACTAAACTTATGAGTATTATGTTTGCTTATTTTTGTGTAAGATTTCTATTATATTTTTTATTGATGAATTCGCGAATTTTTTTATAGTTGAATGTAAGTTAAATTTATGTCTTGTGATAAAAAAAAAGTATTTTAATGAACCAAAATGATTGTGTTTATATTAATTTTATCACTACGATACTATAAAATCGGGTTTTATTAGATATAAATGTTTCTAATCCATTAGAGATGCCCAATTTAATAAAATTACCGGTTTATAAGTTGTTACTCAGTTGAAAAAGTTATTCAATCGGCCAGTTGTAAAAATAATTATCTATAAATTTTAAAATGATCTTATATAGTTTAAATAATAAAATTTATGATTTAAAGTAATATTTATATATATATATACACTAATTAGTAATTATACTAAATTTTATTTTACAAACTCGATTTTAAAAGGATCCGACGCCAACTATTCCGGTTTACTGGTTTACCGGTTTAATTGGTACTTGGTTTTTTTTGGTTTGAAATCGGATCTACCGAACCGATTTCATCTTTCTCTTCATTCATTTCGTCTTCCGCCAAAATCTCTCTGCATAGGCTTTGTTGTAATTCGAAGGAAACACATCCAAGTATAGATCTCTGATCTCGATTCAAGATTCAGTCTAGCTGTCCTCATTTTCCAGATTCTCTCCTTTACTTGTTACATTCGGTTTGGTTTCTGGAAGGATTTGGAAGAGATTTGTATTCCAGATTGAAGAGAAGTGAAAGTTTCTAGGATTCTGTTTTTTATTCTGTAGCTGAAGATCCGTTCATTCTATTGATTGATTCTGGAAACGGTAGAATAGATTTATGCTCCTTCCTCTTCTCGCACGAGGAAGGTGAAGAATCCGCGCCAGATTCTATATGTGTGTGATTGATATCTAGGGATCTAGATAAGTATTTGATAGTAAGGAATCAGAGATTTCTATGAGTGTTTCGGGAGCTATCTCGTCTTGATTCGGGAGTATGGAACTTGATTGAGCGGTGTTAGGTTTTCTGTTTACCCTAATCTGGTTTTGATAGTGTAAGCCAAAATGATGTTTTGGAGGGAACGTGAAAGGGAAACTAAGGAGCAGATCCTTGCGCCATTGTGTGGGCAAGTTCGAGTACTGGTGGTTGGTGACTCAGGTAAAATAGCAAGTTCTCATTTCATGTAGATCATGTTGTAGCTTATGTGCTAGATTTTGAGCAAATTGTATGGAACCAAAACCTAGTTCTTCGTTAGTGACATCATCCTGTTGTAGTTTGGTGTAATTGGATTCCATGGAAGTGCACCTAGATACACTCATGAATACTGGTGCTATACCATGTTATGTGTGATTCAAGAAGATTGATCTGGACCATATGGTTCAATTTCAAAGTTGAGAGTCTAGAATCTTTGGTCATTAAGTGTCTGGTTCCTACTGTGCTTGTTCTTCTTGTTCATGAACAATGTCAAACTACGTCCCATCTACGAGTTTCTTTTGGTTGCCTCTTTTCATCCTCAGCAATCAGCATTTTACTGAGTTAGTTTTCATCTCTGAGTCTTGAATGTTTTAACAGGTGTTGGAAAATCATCTCTTGTACACCTTATCAACAAAGGCTCCTCTCTTGTTCACCCAACTCAAACCATTGGATGCACAGTTGGTGTCAAGGTAATTTTAAGTTATCTCAAATGTTCCCCAAAATGGTTAGCCGCTGGAATAAACCCCTTATGTTTCCTACTTACATATTACTCAGCACATAACTTACGGGAGTCCGTCTAGTTCCTCAAGTAGCATTCAAGGTGACTCAGACAGAGATTTCTTCGTTGAACTTTGGGATGTATCAGGCCATGAAAGATACAAAGATTGCCGTTCATTGTTCTATTCACAGATCAACGGTATACACCATATTAATCTTCTTTTTCCTCTATATTCTGAAATAATGTCATCTCATAAGGAAGAAATAAATAATGCAGGAGTTATTTTTGTTCATGATCTATCTCAAAGAAGAACAAAAACAAGCTTACAGAAATGGGCATCTGAGGTTGCAGCAACTGGAACGTTTTCAGCTCCTCTTCCTTCAGGAGGACCCGGCGGTCTTCCCGTTCCATACATCGTCATTGGCAACAAAGCAGACATTGCAGCAAAAGAAGGAACAAGAGGAAGCAGTGGAAATCTCGTTGATGCAGCTCGCCATTGGGTCGAAAAACAAGGATTGCTTCCTTCAAGTGAAGAACTTCCTCTCTTCGAAAGCTTTCCCGGCAATAGCGGTCTTATGGCAGTAAGCATAACTAAGTACATAACATAGTTTAGGAACTAGTTGCGTTTCTCTGTTACAGTATCTACTTTTGTTTCCTTTTTGCAGGCTGCTAAAGAAGCTAGATACGATAAAGAAGCTCTAAATAAATTCTTCCGTATGGTTAGTTAGTTTCATTCCACCATTTTTATTGCAGAATCCTTCTCTCTCTAACCAATGAAACCATAACAGTTGATCAGACGAAGATACTTTTCAGACGAACTACCAGCAACTTCAACATGGTCTGTTTCGCCAGCTGCACCTTCGCAACGGTTAGACGAAAGCACAAGTGATGACGAACAATTCTACAAAAGAAGGTAAACGATCTTACACGAGTGAGTAACAACAACAAACAAAAACACAATCTTTGTCTGAATTCTCTTGTTTCTGTTGCTTAACCGGTAAATTCGATATGTTGCAGCCTCCGGGGTGGTGATCAGTACAAGCAAAACACCTTACCGCCACTACCGGCACAACGCAACCTTACACCGCCGCCGACTTTGTATCCACAGCAACCTGTGCTTACTCCTGATAACTATGCAATCCCAAGATTCTCACTTTCTAGTGTACAGGAGAGCAACAATGGAAGTGCCAGGTCTAAGCGTATGGATATTAATGTCTGAAAAAAAAAATGCTTTTTTTTACAGTTTCATGAAATCTCTCTGCTGCTTTTGATTCTATTCTTTTGATTTTCGATTTGTTTGCTTAATATTGTATGTGATGAAAGTGAATATGTGTAAACTCTTTGAGATTGTGGCTTCAATCTTATACCAAATTCTTTTAATGCTAATCATTTTGATTGTGTTTAGTGTTTGGAGATTTTGTGATTCTGCAAAAAAAATTAGTTTTTTTTTTTGTGATTAAATTATTAATTTGTAATTACAGATTAAGGAAAAAAGGTATTTAATGAAGATAGAGCTACAGAGTACACGAGAAGTTCGTAGCAGCGAGAGAAGATAAAGAAAGGTATGTGAATTCTTCCATTTCCATGGCGTCTTCTTCTCTTTTAACGTTGTCAATTCGATTCTAGTCTCTGTTTGTATTGCTACAATCACCTTGAGAAAACCCTAATTTCTTGTCTCTTCTTCTTTCTCTTCGTCGCAAAAACCCTAAACCCCTGGGAATTTTCCTCGATTACTCGAATTTAACCTCTTAGATCTCGTGTTTTGAGCACCTGGTTGCTGTTCGTGATTTTCTTTTCAAGGTTTTGATTAATTTCTGTTTCAATTGCGTCCAAAATCCTGTAATCAAACCTGTTTTACTCTGAAATCGATTTTCCGATAATTTAGGGTTTAAATGGATTTCGATGATAACAGATTATAACAATGCGTAAAGTTCAGAATCTCTTACTTGTGTAGTGATGATCTTTTTCTGTAATGTGCAGTGTAAAGTAAGAGTCTGTAAACTTCACAACAATGGTGGAGGCATGGTGGTCATTGTTAGGAGCAGCAGTGCCTGCACTAATTGCAGGTCAAGTAATACGAATAAAGAAAAGACGTGGTGAAGAAGAGAGGATAAAGAAAGCTAGAGGAAGAGAGAGAAGTTCTGATGAAATCTTTGTGTGTGAAAGAGTTTGTACTTCAAAAAGAATGCTGAAAAAAGTAGGAGCATTCTCTAAAGATCCAATTCCAGACACTTGTGTTACAGTTTGCGGTGTATCGGAGTTAGATGCTTGCTCTGATGCTTGTGCTCGAACTGTATGTGTTAATCAACATCAAGTTCCTAATTGGAATGATACTTGTCTTCGAAGATGTCAAAGTGAGTGTCTTAAACTCTCTACTTCTTCTCGTTCTTCTTGAGTTTTGCTTTTGGTAGTGTTGAATTTGAGAATCTGGAACTGTGAAATTGTTGTTTGAATGAAAAAATTTGGTATTGATATGAGTTGAAAAAAAGGCGTTACATTTCATCATGTGTTGTTGTTATCTTTTCTGCTGTTTTTTGAACTACTTCTCCTACTACGTTACCTGCTAGCTTTGCTGATTCTTCAATGGCGTCTTTGCTTACTTCGATGCTTTTACTTGCTGCTTCTTTCATTTTCTCTCCTGTTGTACTAATCTGTGATCCGCCATTGTTGTGTTCTTCATCTTTCTTGTTGATTCTGTCACTGTTGCTTCTGAAACTGACAACAAACAACAAAAAGGTTATGAGAGCAATGTGGACACTAACCAGTAATCTGCAAGATTATTGTGTATGAAATGCTTGTGTTTTACTCTAGATTTGGAGAATCAAGCTTCATCTTGATCTTCGTGACTGCAGCTCGAACCAATTCCCAAGAACTTGGAGGAAATTTCTTGCCAAAAATCCCAAATATGATCTTTACAAGAGATGGCTTCTCTTCTTTCGTAACACCATCATCTCCTGCATCTGCAGATACCACTAAACTGTTCTTGCAGATGAAGATGATCATAAGAAAAACAAAGAAGAATTGTGAACAGATTCTTGTTCTTGTTGCTCCATTCATGTTCTGTATAGATCAGTAAAAAAGCTTCAGACACATCAATAAGAAATTGACAAGAAGACAATGGCGAGAAAAAGAGAGAAAGAGGAGAGAGAAAGAGAAGAGAGAGAGTTGGTGCCATGTATTTCGCATCAAAGTACAAAAAGACCCTTTTGATTTGACCGATTCTTGTGTACAAATTTTGATTTAGTCTTTTCTCTCACCCAAATGCTATAAATAGACACTACAAGTTTCTGTTCTTGAGAATCTCTGTCCTAAGAAGCCATCTTTTGACTTCTTGATCAAAGACAGACCAAGTCTTTTTTCTTCAGATTTCTTCAAGATTGGTCATTTGAAGAAGCTCGTATGATCAAGATTCAATGGTTTATCATATTGTACAGCTATACACTCCTCAGCAACAATCCAATCACCATTTACTCCATTTCTGCAGCTCTACACCAAGAACAAGAACAAGTTTAAAAAAACCAGTTTAAGGAACTTAACTGGAGTTCTTATAAGAAAGATTACCTTAGAGCAAGTGTAGACAATAAGTGTCATCCAATCCCACTTATCCAATACTTGCTTAAGCCCTGTTTCAGTAACAGCTTCATGTAGAAAATATATCACAGGAGACATAAGTTGCAGCTCATATAGCCTTGGAGAGCCACAAATCCCGCATTTCCCGGGAGTTTTCAGGTCACCGGTGGCTAGTAGCGGCTGACCGCCATAAGAGTACCTGACCATGAGTAATCAGAACAACTTAGGTTTACAAGATTTACATCATTTTGGTTCGAATAAAGCAAGCTACTAGTACCTGAAACACTGCTCTGGATTGGCATCTAAACGTTTCTTGAACTTAAGGTAAGTTCTATCTGCATTCAAAGCTTTATCATATTCATATGATTCATCTTCCCATTTCTCTTCACTTCCATGTTCATCACTTTCTTGTTCTTTAATAGATAGAGATGAATAATTCATTGATAATCGATTTTCGATATCTTTGGAAGGTTTTTCTTCCTGTGTATAAACATAGAAACATGGAATCACTGCACCAGTCTCCACTTTGGATTTTGATTTCGTCTCTGAATTCTCTTTACCACTTTGTTTCTTGTTCTGTTTCTTTGAATTTGAAGCAACAGTAGCCGCAGCCTCTGAAACTGCCATAGCTAAGCTCGCTAAATCGATATCTTCGTCGCTGTCTGAATCATCTAACCAATGAGTTTTGGAAGCTGAGGCTGGAGGAGAAGCCATTGGAACATCTGATTCTTTCTCTTTATGAAATTTCTGAACACGAATTGCTCTCCAGCTTAACCAGAAAATCAATTGAAACATTCAAGAACATAACTTAATATAGCTAGAAATCAAAGATTTTGGGAACAATAGATTGATATGGGGACAAAACCTTTGATCAGAAATTCCACATTTAGGTATCAAGCAACCGAATATATAGAGAGTACGATCTTCAATCTCTGAATTTTCAATTGAAATTGGAGCGTACACCTAAAATCAGACGAACAATGTTCAAATTGATCTATTTTTTGAAGTTCATGAGCCTTGAAAAAGGAAACAAAGTTTAAAGAGCTTTGAATCCAGGAGAGAAACCTGAGCTATAAGAGATAGTGGAGTACCACATGAAGAACAGTTGAGTAGCTCTGATTTCAAAGAATCATCAGGTAATAATGGCGGCCAATCCTAGAAAGAAGACTATGATCATAACCTTAAGATTGGAAAAAAGTGAAGTTTCAGAGAAAAATTAGGGTTTATAGTACCGCAAGACCACCAATTTTGGTTGTGTAATGATCAGAAGACTCGAGCTCGTCTTCTGCCCATTGCCCAGGTAAGCCAAGAGTGATTCCCACCATTTTTGTGCTTTCTGAGTCTGTATCTAGGTTACAATTACAATTCTCTAATCAATTTTAATATTTAAATCGAATTCTGTTTTATTTTTTATTATTTATTAAATTTTACTGTAAGAGTGATAAAATAATTATTTGAAATATATTATTGTGATAAAAAAAAATTATTGCGATAACTCGGCCCACTACGCGCTTGAATTTTTAAAATAGTAAAATGGGCTTATTTTGAATATTTTCTGTGGGTTATAGTCCATAGGTTTTGTTGACACGCGCGCAACGCGCTCTTGGTGCGCGTGGGGTATTTAATTGCCGCGACATCAATGTATAACATAACATAACCAATTTAAGGTATCTGTGCTATTTTTTTCGGTTAAATTATACATTTTACCGCCTTTTTTTGGCTTAACATTTCAC
>KE151945.1:461734-482394 GCA_000411095.1 Aethionema arabicum | reverse complement strand
CTTTCAATTTATTAATGCTATATATATAATTAAAATATTTTAAATAAATTAATCAAATTTATATATCACTATTTTTTTTATATTAATGTTTTTGGATAAATCATAGATACATTTCGAGATAAATGTTTACATCATTACATGTTTACTGTGATTTAAAAATTTATCATGTATTATTATTATGACGATTACTTTTTACTTACTAAATTATAAGTAAATCTTAAACACGTATAAATTAAAAAATTTAGTTTCCTCTAAATATTATATATAAACGCAATTGTATGAGTATACATTCTTTACAAAAACATTTTAAATTAAATACCGTTTGTAAAAAATAGAAAAAAATGGAAGAATAAATGGTTATGAATTTTAATCAAAATAAAATAGAAACATTTTGTTATAATTTTCTCTTTCTTTTAGAAGTTTTTACATAAATTTTAATTGTAATAAAACAATATATCTCTGCATTTTTTTTCTCTAAAAGAAGACAAATATATACAACCCACAAATACATTATCTGTTGGTAACTGTAATCTTTGTTGACTTTGACTTTTTTATTATCTAGTTCCATCTCTTTGAGTTCTTGCTAGCTTTTGATTTCTGTTTGGCTGCTTGAAAAGCTTGAACCTTTTGCTTCTTCCTTGCTTCTTTCTCAGCTTTTGACATTTTTGACTTTGCTTTCACTTTTGGAGCTTTCTCTTCAATCTCTGCTTCTCTCTCCAGCGATTTCTCTCTAGCTTCAAGATTCTTCTCTAAGTAATACTGAGCAAAGAAACAATTCATGAGTTTTCTCGCAGATTATCAAACCAGGAAAAGATAAAGAAAAGGTTATGTTGTGTTATACATTGTAGTCTCCTGCATAATCTTCTAAGCAACCATCTTCAACTTCTATAACTCTGTTAACAATTTGTTTAATGAAGTATCTGTCATGAGAAACTGCAATCACTGTTCCTTGGTACTCGTTTATGGCTTCCTGAGATCATGTAAGCAAGAGAATTAGCTTTCCAATAATGGTGAGTTCATGTATCTGAAGAACAAAGAGGAGGAAGAATGTGAGAAACCTCAAGCATTTCTTTTGAAGGTATATCTAAGTGATTGGTGGGTTCATCTAGAACAAGTAATGTTGATGGTGTAACCATGAATTTACAGAAAGCTAGACGTGCCTGCAACATTCAAGAACAGTTAGTAGCCATTAACGACATGAGAATAAGCTATTTTTTTGTGTGAATTACCTTCTCGCCGCCGCTCAAAAGAGAGACTTTACGGTCAAGCATGTCAGCTTTGAAGTTACAACGTCCAAGAAGACCTTTTACATCATCACTTCTCCAGTCTTCTGCAGCTTCAACAACTGTTTCAAGAACTGTTTTCTCCAAATCAAGAACCTCAGCCTGGCCGATCAACGAAATCATGTTCAATGAGTTAACAAATCTGTCTAAATTGTACAAAAGGATTTTGCTTTAGAATGAAAACAGACCTGATTCTGTTCAAAGTAGTTTGGTAGTACATTGTGTTCCCCTAGAATAACTTCACCTTTTACTGGTTTCTCCAAACCCATGATTAGCTTCAATAATGTACTTTTTCCACATCCATTTGGACCAATAATGGCGATTTTCTCTCCTCTTTCTATTGATAGATTAGCTTTCTTAAATAGCATCTGGTAAAAGTTTGAATTTGTGTTAAAAACTTGAAAGAAAAATGCACAAGGAGTAAGGAAAAGTGTTCTATTTTTCGTAACTTACCTTATCCTCAAAGCCGAAATCGATGTTTTTAACTGTGACTACAGATCTTCCACTTGTTCCACGCTCTGGAAACCTAATCTTCATCTGTTTCCGTTGAAATGGCTTCTCTATTTGCTCTTGTTCTTGAAGCCTCTCAAGTTTCTAGAAGCAATTTACAGATAGCAGCCACTATTAAGCTTTGGAAATCTAGCCTGATTTCAATGGATAAGGTTATGTTTCATCAATCTTAAGAAAGGATTTGTATTTGCTAACCTTTTCTGCAGTAGAAGCACGACCAGAATTTGCACCTGCGCCTAGTCTAGCTATCAAATCCTTCGTAGATTCTATCTCTTTCTGCTGCTTTTCCCAAGCTGCAAACTGAGTTTCTATCCACTCAGCTTTTGATATTACATACTGAGAGTAATTGCCCTCAAATGTCCTTGAAACACCCATCTCAGTTTCAACAATTTTAGTACATAATTGATCAAGAAAAGCTCTGTCATGTGAGATTATAACCATAGGAACCTCTTGCTTCTTTAAGTAACCTTCAAGCCACTCAATAGTATCAAGGTCTAGATGATTTGTAGGCTCATCAAGAAGCAGTAAATCAGGATCCTAATCACATAAACACACAAGTTAATGGATTTAGCTAACTTGAAACTGATAAGAACAAGAAATGATTTATTTACCTGAAGCAAAATCTTGCCCAGAGACATTCTCATTTGCCATCCACCACTAAATGAAGCAACAAGTCTATCAGCATCTTCAGGAGCAAACCCTAATTCAGGCATTAATTTACTGATTTTAGCATCAACAGTGTCTAAATTCACAGCTTGAGCTCGTCTCTGCAACAAATCAAACTCATCTAGTAATCTTCCCATTAGGTCCAAATCATCTACAGAGCCTTCTATTGCCTTTTGAACTTTGTCTAGTTTCTCAGTTATCGCCATTTCTTCCTTGAAAGCGCTCATAAACTCTTCCTTTACAGTTCTACTCATGGAAACCTCGAATTCTTGACTTAAGAAGGCGATTTTCATATTGGATTTTGCTTTGATTACGTTTCCTGAATCAGGTTCTTCTTGACCTGTGATTATCCTGAGTTGAGTTGTTTTACCAGCTCCGTTTACACCAACTAACCCTACTTTTTCCCCCTTTTTCACTTCCCAGCTTACGTCTTTAAGAACCGTAACGCCTTTATAGGTTTTTCTTATGTTCTCTAGCTTTACACCAGACGAAATCCCGGAAGCACCATTCTTCGAATTCTTCCCGTTTCGTTTTCGATCGAAATCTTCAGTGGATGGGGTTGAGAAAAGCGATTCGACGTCGTCTTGACGCTCTTTTACAGATGTCTCGAGGCTGATTGTGGATAATTGAGCTCTGATGTTAGGGATTTCGCGTCTAGGGTTAGATAAGGAAGAGATTTTGATGAAATTGGAAGAAATTGGTGCTGAGGAAGGACGGAGAGCGGTGAAGAAAGTGGAACGAAGATTGAGGCTATGGAGATTTGTCGATAAACCCATGATTATACGGAAATTTTACAGAAGATTAGGAATCTAGAGAGAGAGAGAATCTCGCTCTACTGAAGCAGTAGCAGCAGAGGGAAATCTCTCTCGCAAAAAGCTTTGATAAGAGATTTCTAAAAACGTCTGTCTGAGAAAGAGAGGAGTGAGCTCAGAGATATATTCATTTTATTTATTTAATTTGTCGAATTATATTTTCATTTTTAATAGCTAAAAGCCTAAATAAAGAATTTTTTTTTTGTCAACAAAGAGTTTAATAAATTGTAATTTGTTATCGAATTAATTATTATCGAATTATAAACTATTTTTTCAATATTTCATGGATTTATATAAAATAATAAAAAACTTTTTGTCAAGGAAAGAACTTTTTTAATAAATTATAAGTATTGAAAACTCAGCTTATAGATTTGTTTAACAAATATAAACATTATAGTCTAAATATGCAAATTTAAAAACAAGATGAAACATCACCAAATCATGATTAAATACGATTTTTTTGTCAACAAATACGATTTTATACAATACACATTATAACAAAAAATTTAATAATTACTAAACGTTATATAAGTTCTTTTTGTTTATTTTGAAAAATCAATTCTATTAAGTTTTATATCAATTTTTACCTATATGTTAGTAAACTTGATGTAATTTCCTAGTTAAATATTATGGTTTCTTGAAGAAAAAACAAAATATGTTAGTAATAAATTATAATGCAAAATAAATAAATAATAATTTTTGTGGTGAGGAAAAAAAGCGAAGAAAAATTGTGAGAGGATAACATTTCTTAACCTTTGATCTTTTTGTGGTTCAAAACTCACAGATAGCCACGTGTCGCAATAACATCCACGTATGTCTAAATGCCACGTCACTAGCGTATAAAAATAAATAAATACAAAATAATCGCCACGTATGTAGTATATTGATCGGCTTTACACAATTAATTAATTAAACATTTTCGTTTATGTTAATCGCCGCCATGATTAAATGTTGCAAATTAATATTATTGATTGATAATAGCTACATTAGTTGACTAAACATAAACGAATTATTAATAATTAAAAAATACATTAATTTACTTAAATATTGATATTAATATACATGTATTTACACGAATTTTAACTGCTAAATATATATACATGTATTTACATAATTATGGTATATAATAGATAATGACTATTTATATATTAGATTTAATAACAAAATATCTGCTTAATTTACTAAAATACCTTATAAAATAAAATAATTGCTGTCCTTGGAAATATATTATACCATAACAAATATTTTTAAGCGATACTAACGAAACGGTGTCGTTCGGCATTTTAACGTAATGGCATTATCGTAATTAATGCGTAAACCTTACCTATTGCTGTATTTAGAGTGATTATGTGTGACAGTGTAATTGTATTAAGAAATCGAGCTGTGATTTTGCTGTATTTATGTGTATATATATATATTCGTCTCTGTCACAATCTTCTTGCTAAAATCATCTAAAGCTAACTTTTTTATTTAAGAAAAAACAAAGTTTTTTGTAATTTCTCTCTACAGATTTGATCATATGGAGGAGGATCGAAAGGAGGTATAATCTATGAAACCCAGATTTTACTTGTAATCACTTTTCTGTTTTTATTTTTATTTTCCCGGGAAAATTTTCGGGTCTCAAAATTTTCTGGGGAGAAAATTAAAGTTTGATGATATTAAGTGAGCATTTGCTGAATATCATTAGCGGTTTAAAGACTGATTGAGATTGCTATGGATGCGTTTTTTTGCTGATCTATTGACTAAAATTTGATCCAAATCCCTATTTTCCCGAGAAAAATTCTTCCGGGTAAAAAACAAGTTTAATTTGATGTGTTTTAGTGATTGAATAGACGATGGGTTTTGCAAATTTCTTAGTGGGGAAATCAAAATAATGGTTTCCAAGGAAAATGCTGACGAAAATTCGATAAATCCCTATTTTCCCGAGAAAATTATCTTCAGAGAAAATTAGATTTTTTCTTTTGGATCAGAATTTTGTGATCTGGGTAATTAACAAAATCATAACTTTTTAAAAACCCATTTGTTTATATATCTAAAACTCAGAATTTATTTGGAAAATGGAGATTTGTTGGTTAAAAATGTGAGATTTTTCTCTCTTTTTTTGTGTGATTGTAGCAGAAAAGCTCACAATGGTTATCAGTACCACAATTTGGGGATTGGGATCAAAAAGGAGGAACAATTCCTGATTATTCAATGGATTTTTCAAAGATTAGAGAGATGAGAAAACAGAACAAAAGAGATCCTTCAAGAGCAAGTCTTGGCAATGAAGAAGAACTTATTAATCCTTTTCATAATCAACCTTCTGTTGATTCCACTAAGCTTAAGACTGTTCATAGTGAAAAAGATGACAAAAACAACAACAATGGCAGCCACCATAGCAGCCAATCTCATCCTCCTACTTCTGTAAGTTTCATATGCTTAATTTCCTCAAATCTTAAAGATTCAGTTTTTGATTTTTTTGGGTATTGATTTGATTGTGTGTGGGTGATGATGTATGATTTGGGTGTTTTATTACACATTTGAGATTTGTGAAACCAAATCTTTGTAGTATTTAGGGTTCTTGCATATTTCAAGATTCATTTTCTTGATTCATATGCTTTGCTGAATCTTAAAGATTCAGTTTTTTTTTTTATTATAAGGTGTGGGTTTGATTGTGGTTGGGTGATGATGATGATGATGATTAGGTGATTTGTTAAAGATTTGTGAAACCAAATCTTTGTAGAATATAGGGTTTTTGCATATTTCAAGATTCATTTTCTTGATTGTGGGTATGGATTAAATGATGATTTAGGTGTGTGTCATACATTTGAGAGTTGAGGGGTAGGTTCAAGGTTGGTTGAATTCACATGCTTTAATTAGTGTTGTGTAGTACAACATTTATTGGCAAATGGGTATGTGCATATGTATCTATGTTAGTATGTATATACACATTGATTTTGCATCTTCAAGATTCATTTTCTTGATTTTTTTTTGGTGGGGTTAGCTAAGGTAGGGTTTGTCTTTAAGTTTTCATTTTGTTACTCTATTAAACAGATGTAAACAAGGTAGTTTGAAAGTGTGATTTATGTTTTCACAAGTACATTGTCAAAAACTATTTTTAGACAACTATAAAACTAAAAATCTAATGGATGAGAAATTTTATGATATTTTGTAAACCATATTTATTTTTATGATTGTGTTGTTATTCGGTTATGAGATTGATGTGGGCCATTTTGCAATTTAGGATTTTTGGATTGTGGAATCTTAAGTTTGTAGGAATCATATATAAGTTAATGTGGTCCTTTCTTTGGTTAGGTTTATATGAATTACTTGCATATGGTATTTATGTGTAATGTTTGCACATGAAATCTAATCATACCAACCAAATTCGAAAACTTAGATTTAGATTTTATATAATATATATATTTGGTGTAGTTTATATGGTATAGTTTTTTGTACCTACGATTTGAATGAACTAGTTATTTTTATTATATTATTAATAAAGAAATCTTATCCCTTGCGTGTAAATGACATGGAACAGACGAGGAGAAGAATCTTCAGCTACTTCAACTGCTGCATTAAAGCTTGAAGATTTTTATTTATTTATTTAGTTAATNTTATTTATTTAGTTAATTAATAATATATAATTTGAAATTAAAAAAAAAAAAATGTTGCAAGTTTCACTTATGTGTTCTTTAGAGATCCAGTGATTGGATTTGGATTTGGATTTGTTTTGTCGTTTTTCTAATTTAATCATGTGTTAATAAAGATGAAAATTAGTTTAATATTTGGTATCTTTTAGTTACAAGTTACAACCATAAAAAAACAGTTTAATATTAATCGAGGCCAAAAGTGAAAGTAAAATAGTTATAAGTGTTATATAGTTTAGAGATGAAAGCATAACAACAAAGTTGATATGGCCGAGTTGGTCTAAGGCGCCAGATTAAGGTTCCGGTCCGAAAGGGCGTGGGTTCAAATCCCACTGTCAACAACCCTATTTTTTTCCTCTCTTTATTAAATATAAACAACGATTCTAATATAAATAAAATTATACTGTATAGTCTTTATTTTTAATCTTAGCATTAAAATAAAAGGAGAGATGGATGTTTGGCACGTGGGATGATTGAGCTTAAAGACGGCCGTAGAGTGATAAAAGATCTTTAAGTCTGGCAGATTCTGTTTCCAGTTCATCAAAGCTTCTTCTACTTCTTGGAATCCTCCACCCCCAATTCCCAACCTTTACATTTTTTATATATCTATTACTATTAAATCTTAGCAAAACAAAATAAATAATAAAAATCTAATTAAAGTTAATTTTTGAAGCGGTCTTAGTTATAAAATTTTGAGATGATTTAGTGTTGGTGATTGTGACTAACCACAGTAGCTGGAGTATTCATTCTGGCGGAAGTTCCAAGTCCGAGAATGTCTTGCATTGGTATGATTGCGGTTTGAGCAATTGATGATATTGCTGCTTCCATTATTCTCCACGATATATCATCATCTTCTTCTTCACCTATCCTCAGGTATTTCTTTGCCTGCAATGGAGATTTAATTTACCATTTTCTCATTTCTTATATGCTAAAAGCTATAAACTGAAGAGATCGCTGAAAGTGACCTTAGACTTTTCTTCTTGGTCTAGACTGTCCCACCACCCTTTGATCTGTTTAAACAAACGAAAACACTGTGATTAGAGACTGACAAGAGACTTATGAGATTTGGTAAAGTCATTAAAAAAAAGACTTTACAGTGTCGTTGTCGTGAGTTCCAGAGTATACAACTTGGTTTACTTCATGATTGTGAGGTAAGTGTGGGTTGTCTGAACCACCACCAAACGCTGAAATTTAGACATGAATCGATCAAACAAAGGCTTAGAGAAATTAACAGGACAGTGTCTACATGAGGAAAGGAAGCAGCTATTACCAAATTGGAGAACGGCCATTCCAGGTGCTCCGATAGATTTCCTTAGCTCAACTACATCCTTGGTAATAACTCCCTGTCCTAAGACAAATGTAACCGCCATTAGCAACTTGTATGTGTAAATTTGCTGACCAGAAACTTATCATAATGGTCAATTGTTCTAATTGATGCACATATCGCAGTTCGATGAGCTTACCAAATCTTCGGCTATGATTTTGATATTTCCAACATCGCTGGAAATGGCATCGAATAAAGACTTTCCAGGTCCTACCTACATGAACACAGCTTCTGGAGTTATTAGTTTCTTTACCGGATTAATTCTACTTCAATGGATTAAGCAAAGCACCTTCCATCGTCCAACCGTGGCAACTTTAGCTTCTGCAAAGTATCATAATTTGTTAATTGATAGTGAATTCTATGCCAATATGTAACAACACGTATGATTAGTTGCTCGTGTATTTTGAAGATTTGCTCACCAGAAGAAACAGCCCAAAACCCTGCAAATCCTCTGAAATGATCGATTCTGAACTCGTCATACAAGTCCTGTGCACGTCGAATTCGATTAACCCACCATGAAAATTGGTCACTCTCCATCGATTTCCAGTCATAGAGAGGACTACACAGTAAAGAATGAAAAAGGTCAATATATACCATGGAGAAGAAAAATAGAAGAGAATGAAGAGTAACAAGTAACGGTAGGATCGTGAATTACAACTAATGAACTAGGGGAAGCCAAGAACCTGTTCATGTCTACCATGTTACAGGAACAGTATTTTACTCTATAAATGATATCTATAAATAAACAGTAGCCTACCACATACATACATGTCTAAATGAAAATAGCAATCCCAGCATCAAATCAATAATCTGAAGTAAGAGAAAGAGTAAAGACCTTCCCCAGAGTTGACCAGTTTCACTGAACAGATCAGGAGGAACGCCACTAACTAGAAGGGGAAAGCCTTTCTTGTTCTGTGTAACAGAAGAAAAAAACAGCCTTCATGAACGTCTAAATTACTCTCTTAGAACGTACTTTAAGATTGCTTACTTTCATATTTAAACCTTTTACTTGCCAGTAAGAAATGTTTCTTATTTGCCCAAACATCAGCACTGTGATATCCTACATATATAGGCATATCCCCCATTATATCAACTCCTTTCTTCTGTGCATACTCACGAACTTTCTGCCACTGCCTTTGGAACAAAAACTGTTTGGCAATGAACAAGTCAATCTGTAGAAAAGAAGAAGAGGTTACAGTCAAAGGCTTTCAGAGAACATATTTCATATTAAATCAAATGCAAGAAATTGGCTAAAGCGACCAAGATCTTACAAAATCCTTTTGACTTTCGTAAATAGCTTCCAATGCTGAAAGATGGCGGTTTTTAAGTGGTTCAGGCCACTCAAACCAACTGTATGCATTTAGACTATTGTCTATAGCTGCAAAATAAGCAGCATCCTCAAGCCAACCTATACATAGGGGCCATGAGATTCTCAGTCATAACATGTTATCTGGATGAAACCAGCAAACAGCAAAATGAATCTTCTGGATTGTTTATTTCTTTCTCACATGATATCGTGGGATCTTTACGGAACTCTTGTAGTTTGCTCTTAAGTTCACCATTTCCACTAATAAGCCTCTTTGCTGCCTGATCAAAGTTCAATGATAGAACTTAACTTATCAAGCTATTAAATAGATAGACATTTGCCTAAAAATAGAGAGAGAGAACGTTCATGCCTAACAAGACATTTTCATTCACTAGTAGTCTTGCACTCCAGATAATGATGATAACTATAACCATGTTCACTCACATCTCGGCGCCATATGATTTCAACAGGTCTTTATAAAACAACCAAGATGGATTTAAGCCAGACCATGTACCTTAGTTATCAAAGGACTTTTCAACTCGTTGGCAGTTTGATAATTCACACAGTCAGCATCACTGGAAAAAATAAGATACCGGAAGTCAGACAAACAAGAATGTGAGTCCACTTAGAAATAATATTGAAGATTCGCACATGGGTTCTGGAAGTTCATCCTTCATCAATAGGCCGTCCTTCACAAGCTCTTCCAGAGAAATCAACAATGTGTTCCCGCAATTTGCATCCTAGAAGTACCGCGCACAAGCAGTTAGTTATAGCTGAGAAAAAAATCAGTTTATCCATAGCTTTTCCTTGAATCACTTGCCAAGACAAATAGAGGAATGGTGGATCACAAAGACCAACCTGGCCTGCATAAGGAGATCCTCCTTCATCTGGCGGAACTAGAGGAAGAACCTGCGCACGAAATAAATTCGATAGTAATGCCTGATTGAAAATTAAGCCCAAATCATATGTGTTCCTTCAACAATTAATTGAAATGTACCATTGCTGTTCATAGGACCTAAAACCAGAGGCGAAAACTTCTATCTCGAAATTAACGATTCAGAGTTTAACCTAGTTTTACAGTACAACTCGCTTCGCTACTTCAAAATTGGCGAACAGACAATTCAGTCCTTTGCAGTGCTAGTACACGAACATACCTAACCAATCCTCCTTCACTTTCTCGGAAAGTTATAAAAAATGTGAAATTCACCTGCCAAACGGAGCAACCAGTAGACTGAAGCCAGTCAATAAACCGAAACGCCTCTTCACCAAAATCACCAATGCCGTGAGGACCGCGAAATGATGTCGGATGGAGCAAGACACCAGCTCTTCTCCTGCTCTCTAAATCCGGAACTGGCAACCACTTCTCGTAGTCCAAAGGAAAATCCTCACCGACGCCAATACATGAAAGAGAAGTCGAAACACTCGAAACAGCCTCCATACGAAACCGAATATGAAATGACCGCGACACCTTCACCCTACTCCCAATAAAACCTCCGTTGATCAAAAACCCCGTAGAAGACGACCGGAAAAGCTTGAGAGAGTACAATGAAGGAGACGAACTAAGAATCGCCATGGATAAAAAATGATCATCAAGCTCCACAGAAGAAACGAAGATATTTTTTATTCAGTTGGGAATTGTGTATAAATCACGTGATCATCACGTGCTAAAGCAATGGCGCCATATTCACGGCTATAATTTGGGCTTTTAGTAATGAGCCCAAAATAATACGTTATTTCGAAATAGGAGACATTATTATATGTAATTAAATCAATTTAATATATCCTTTTTTTTTCTTCCAAAAATCAATATATCCTAAATATATAATATTATCTTCCAAAATATTTAAAATAAAGTATTTCACGTAAAAACCTACTAACTAAAGCCAAAAAAAAAAAAACCTACTAGGTGAAATAAATAAATAAAAAACCTAGTAAATAATTAAAATAAAATAATAAAAATCTCAACCTCTGCGCTGCTGAGACTGGAGTGATGGTTTGGGATCAGAACCACGTAAAGTGCACATCCAAGCCGGTGGCTGCATCCCGGTTTGCTCATAAACCGTGTCAAGAACCGGAGGTAACATCTTATAGACTCCAGCAATATCCTTTAGAGCATTACCACTACCGCCATTACTCAACCCCTGATCGCTACCTCCAGTGTTCCAGACACTGATCTTAGGCTGTAGATCCTTGATTGCAACTGCATTTGTCTTAGCAATATCTTGATAAACGCCATTGTCGATCATTAAGAAGTCTCTCACAGCTGAGTAGTCATTGTTAACGGCTTCAAAGAGGTTCTTCAGATAAGTCCCTTGAGCATTAGCCATGGCTATAAGTCCCTCTGCTTCTTTCTGCTTTGAATAGAATGCTGCATCAGCTGCAGCTTTTACTGCTTCTGCTTGCTTTTGCTTCTCGTATAGAACTGCTTCTGCTTGCTTTTGTTTGTTGTATAATACCCAGTTAGCTTCTTGTACCTGTGTAAAGAATCAAGAATCAGTAACCAAAGTTGTTTTAATGGCCAAGTCTTGAGATGTATTTACCTTGGTTTCATACTCTACACTGGCTTTACTGAGGAACTCAGCTTTAAGCTTCTCAGTTTGGGTTAAAGCATTCATTTTCTCGACTTGAGTCTGAAGTTCAGCTTCCCTTAAAGCTACTGCTTTGGCTGCCTCAACATCAGCTAATCGAGAATTCTTAGTCAAAGCTGCTTTTGCCATGGCTAGCTCTGCATCAGCTTTAGCAACAAGAGCCTCTTTCTCATTCTCAAACACCTTCACCTCTGTCTTCACTTTGATCGCCTCCTTTTTCCCTTCTCCTTGCCTTTGATTGGATATGATCAATGACTCCGCATCAATTTTAGCAGCATTTTGGATAGTGAGCCCATCCCGTTCTTTGGCTCCAACTTCTCCCTTCATCTTTGCCTCTGCTACATCGATCTTGGCCTGGTTAGCTGCCTCCATCTGAGTCTTCTGACCTAAGTAAGAGAAGTACTCATGTCCAGGAACATCAACAAGCTGCTTGACGTTTGCATTGTAGATCACAAGACCAAACTGGTTTAGCTCTAGTTGAACCTTATCAAACACCTCTTTCTTGAATTCCTTTGTCCCTACACAAAACCACAATTCCATGTCATACAAAAACAAAAACACCATACCTAGAACATGTAAGGCTTGTTCATCGTTAAGATTCGTTCAGTTCCAAGTTCAAACAAACCAAATCAACGCTCTAATGGAAGTGTCTAAAATGGGGATAAACGAAATTAGGTTACAGGAGAAACTCTGTATCTAACAAATTAAGCAATATTCCGAAATTTCCATCCGATTATAAGTAGAGAAACGCAAGTATTACCTTTGAAGACCTCTTCCATAGTCATGGAAGCAACGAGAACACGAGTCTCTCCTTCAATAACACCCTGAACAAGCTCATGAACATGATCAGAACGCTTATCATGCTGAGACATCAACATGGCGTACAATAAAAGAGCATGAGGGTCCTCAACGCGAGGTCCGATGGTGAAAACGGCAGGAATAACAAAGGGAAGTTTCTCGGAACTCATAGCCTGAACATTGAACGTGTAATTCACCGGCGAAACGTCGAATACAGTGCAAGTCTGCCATGGAAACACCCAAGATTTCTTCGAAAGCTTGATATCTTTGATCCCTCCGCCGGTGATCGCTAAATACTCCGAAGCTCTCGCAACTTTGTACATTTTTAGGGTTTTGATCAATTTGGGGATTGTGAAGCGATCAGGAAGAGCAGAGGCTTTAGTTATATAGCCTGAACTACGCGCAGGAAAATACTAAAAATTAGGAAATTTAAAAATATAATAAAATATTCCTTTTATTTTCACGCGTGTATCAGTAAGTTAAAATTAGGAAAATATTGAATTAAACTTCTTTTCACGCGTTAATAGAAGTGAATGTCTAAAGATTTTATTTTATTTGATTTTAGTTTATCAATTAGTTTTTTTCCCATTATAAATAAAAATATTTTGTCAATAAATAAATAATACATTTAATTATTTAATAGTTATCAAAGTTGGGAAAAAGTTATTTGAGAGATATATCTTGAATTAAAATTAAAATTCATTGAAATCTTGTACAAAACAAATAAAAATTGTTAGAATCTCCATGAATTTCGTCACTAATATTTATATATATTTTATCAGATTAACCATATTCAGCTCTAATAAGATTTAATCCAAACAATTGGATCTTTTAACATACCTAATTTAAAAACATATAAAAAAACAAGTTAAAAGGTTAAAATATAGTGAAAAAAGGTTAAAATATCAAATAAATTTACAGAATATTTTTTGTTCCTGTTTTTTAGTGTAGGAAATATTTTTGTTCCTTTTTTTTCCCCTATTTTTTTCCTTTTTTGTCGAAATTTATTTTTCCTAAAGAAATAACAATAATTTTTCCTTAAAAAAATAACAATTATTTTAGTTTTTTTTGTTAACCCCTGAAACAATTATTTTAGTTTGATAGGCAATAATTGAATCGAATAATAAAATCTATATATTTAACCTTACAACCAATCAACGCGTTACACGTGGATTAGCCTACAAAAACCATGACCCACAATATATCACAGCCGCGTCATTATATCTCCTCGCCTACCCAATTTCGCCTCCGTTTTTGATCGTCTTCTTCATCTTCTACAATGGTTTCCGCGTGAGCTAAGAAATTCAAACAGGATAATCGAAGATTCAGAATCTCTCATTTTTCCGGGAATTTATTGTTTATTCGAGAGAAAAAAATGGTGAATTCCGGGAAAGAGTTTCTGATTATAGATAGCTATAATATCCCATGGCTCATATGGATCCAAATGATTATCTTCTTCCTCCTATTGCTTCTCATTTTTCTCTTCGGATTCTTCTCCTCCAATATCGTAGATAACAGATTATCATCTTCTTCCGATTCAGCTCCTTCTACCTCTAGCGCATCTCATTATCGATTTTTTCCTGGAGATCCGATTGGGGTTAGCTACGGTTCTGGATTTTCAGTCAATTCGAGTCATGTTCAGTCAAACCAGGTAAAAATTTAACTATATTTTCCAATTTCGTTGACGAATCACAGGATTATTCGTTTCTGCTTTGTTTTGACTTACTTTATAACTCATTTATAGGATTGAGAATCTTCCTGTATAGTAATTAGAACCGTGTTTATGAATCTGTTAGGGTTTAGATCAGAATTAAGAGAACAGCATAGAAAATGGCAGCCAAATTAGGGTGAATCAGTGGCTACATTTGACTATAGATGTATTGATTTGTGTTTAGATTCTGGATCATTGAGTTCTTGATTCCTAAGTTTCTAAAATTAGGAAATTTTGAGAAAATTAATCTAATCTTAGGAAATGGTGATCTTCTTTCTAATTATGGATCATGTAACAACAATTCTTTGTGTTAACTATTATCATATCCAATCCCTGAGATTTTCATTGGCTCAAGATCTTGACATTAAACCCAAAATTACTAAAGAATTTGATCATTGTTTCAAGTTTACTTGTGTTATGTTTTGAAGTTTTTGATTCTTGATTATCTTATGCTTCTAAGCAAAGAACTAATGATGTTACCAATCTTATTACGCTTTGATTGCTTAGGTTTCATTAGAGATAACTTGTTTTGTCTTTTAAGCAACAGATTCCTTCTTCTCTTGGCCTTTCTACATATAGAAACTTAGTGTTAAACCAGTTCTAGTAGAAAAAGGAACTGATTAATTGTTTTGGATTACTTCTTGACCGTGACTGGATTTCAAGAACCTAATTCTTTGTTTCACATTTGACTTTGCGTCCGCTTTGGTCATCTGTAGTTTGATCTAAGTACAGTTCAGAATCAGATTTTGAAGTTTTTATAACAATGGATGAATTTAGTCATAAGTAATAGCCATAAGTGAACTGAGAAGTGCAGGATCATGTCATAAAGTTTTTGTTAATCATCTAACTACTTATGTCAAATCAAGTTTTTACATTACCTAAACACAAACCCATTTCTCAGATTCCATAATCACAAGCATTTGGTGTGTATGAATGTGATTTCAGATGAGAAGATCACAGAGTATAAAAGGGGAGATAACAGAAGCTACAAGAAGAAGAACAGAACAAGAAGAAGAAGAAGAAAGTAGTTCATCAGAAAAAGACGAAAGCCATAAGTTTCATCATCCTTGTAACTTGTTTCAGCTTGCTGGCTATGCATTCTTAAAGTGTTTTGGTCTTGATCGGAGTAGTGATGATACTGAAGATTCTTCTCTAAGACCAGAATCTAAAAAACAAAGATGATCCATTTTTTTTTTAAACTGTGAATAAATAAAGATACTAACACAAAATTGGCTTCTTGTTATAATGTAGCAGAGATGAATTAGAAATCTATATAGTCTCTAACTCCATATTCCTCTTTTACCCTTTTCAAAACTCCTTATAAGGTGAATCAAAACAATTCAAAATCAATTTTGAAGATGTCCCGGTTATCAAGTTTCTCCCCGGTTTAGTTAAACCGAAAGGTAAGTATTCGTTAAAAGAATAAGTATCAACTAAACAAAAGTTAATCATTTAATTTATTTGTAATGAGTTTTTTGTGTGTGAAAATTCTAAAAAATAAAACAAAATTTTTAACATATAATTATTTAGATATAATTGATTGTCTCATATAACATTGACAATATCTATAAATTATAAGAAAATTTAGAACAAATTTAATTCTTATGGAGTAAGAGGAGATTACTGTTGGGGATGTCAACGTAACGAAATTACTTATACTTAATTGCAATAAAAATAATTCTGTGAGAAAAAAATTACAAAAATTGAAATAAATATAATTAAATAGTAGTATTATAAACATAAATAAGTTATCAATGATTAGATAAAATAACGAAAGTTTGCTGGTCTCTACGAATAATTTGTTCAGTTCAATAAGTTAATTAAAAATAAAATATTAATAAATTTATAGTCTTACATGACTCACAACCACAGGTCATAACCACGAGGAACGAACGCCTACCTTTGAATATAAAATTATTTTCAACATTATCCTCGTGTTTATATATAATAATNTCCTCGTGTTTATATATAATAATATATTCAATTAAGTCAAAAGAGAAGAAAACAAATATTAAATATTATAAATATTAAAGTATAAAACTCGCCAAAAGCATTTCTGTGATAAAAACAAAACATTTCTCTAAACCCACTAAAAACATTATATTTTTTATAATAGAATAAATAAATTTTACTATTGATAAATACTATAACTATTAAATAAAATTAAACTTAATTTACATTCATAGATTTTTGTACAAATTTTCAATTAGTTTTACCAAAACTATTAATTTTTTTCGTATATATATATATATATATATTCAGAAAAATATAACACCAATAAATACTTTTATACAAATTAGGGTAAACATTATATGAATATATATATTTGTTGGTTTCATACATTTTAGTATTAATTTACTAAAATCATCCACTTAATTAAGACCACATGCTTATCTCACTAATAATAAAGACAAAATAATTAATGTAATATTCTATGTATGGACCAACCAATGAATTAATTAATAAATTAATATAGAAATGCACTAATTATATGGGCAAGAAAATTATTAAATAAAAGATAAATTTCACCACCTAATACCGAGTAAAATAACACACTGTCTCTTTCATGTTATATAATATACTATGTTGTCTTCATAAATCTCACTTCTTCTCTGCTTAATTACTTAGATTTAACGCTAATTATATTTTTAATTTCAAATTAATTTTGTATTAATGGAGAAATTAGAGAGATCAAACGAAGAAGAATCTTATTTATGGTTTCCATTTCGATTATTCCACCAAACTCTTAAAGCTATCTTTAAATGTTTTGGTCTCCCTCTTCATCGAATTTCTCCGGCGACGACGACGGCGGAAACTACACCTCCGGCCACAATAAATCAACCGGTAAGTATTTTTCTTCAATTAATTACAAAATATATCAATTTTTCTTAAGAAAGATGATAGGTTTAGAGATTAGTATCCGATTATAATGCTAATTAATTATGATTATATATATTTATTATAAACGAAATTAACAAAAAAATTGTAAGTGACTTAAAATCAAATATATATATATAGATTAGTAGACATTTCAATGTATATATATATATATGTTATGCGAATATTTAATGTATTAAAACTAAATAAAACCAGATGTTGAATTAAATATCTAAAATAAATATTTTAATACCTAAAAATATAATGATAAATATATTTTATATTGATTTCTACTGTTAATTTCAGAAATTACCATTATTATTATTTATTTCGGTAAAAACATTTTACCAACATTATTGGCATTATATAAGATATTGTAATTATATACTCTATATTTATTCTGTGGATATTATTGATTCTATATATTGCAGGGTAATCATATGATTATACATAACTTATATAAATTATTTATTTGGATATTGAAACTGTAATGTAATTTTTTTTAAATAATAAAGAAATATGACTTTGATAATAATAAAAATACAAATTGTTATCCTTATATAAAATTATATTATCTTTTCTTGGAAATTTTTTTTAATAATATATTTTTCTTATAATAAGTACTACGTAATTAACTAAAATGAATTTAAAGAAAAAAAAACTAAAATACAATTTGTATTTTGTATTGCAGGAGGAAAAAGAAAAAGAAGAGTGTGAAAACGACGACGTTTTGTCAATAAAAGAACGTGTCTATCGAAAACCAAGAAAGCACGAAGAAGTTACTCGAGGTCGAGATGGTCAACATGGCTAATATAATACTTATTTAGTTTGATTATTTAATATTTAACTTAGTAAATTTAAATCGTATAAATTGTTAAGCGATGCAAAATATTTCTTTTCATTAAAAAAAGACAAATTATGTTAGTACTGTACATGTAATCACAATAATTCATCATAATAATCAAAATATATTTAAAGCTTTTAATTTTTTTTCATCACAATAATTTTTTTTAATCAAATATTTTAATAACAAAAAATGTATACAAAAAAACAATAAAAAAACAAAGATGTATTATAATTCAGACAAAATCTGCTAATGTTGGCAAATCATATTAGTACTATGTACCATAACAATAATATTTTTAAAATATTACGATAAGTAAAAAAACTTTAAATCATGAAACCATTTATAGGATTAATGATAAAAAAATCACATTTGCTTTAAATTTAATTTGAAAGTCAAAAATGAATTTAGGGCATAAGAAAATTAAATTGATAAAAAGATATTTAAAATTATTGATTCGTTAATTTTTTTTTTATAAATCTAGGACCGTTCGTATTAAAACAGGGTTAGATTAAAAAAGAATCATGAAATAGACAATAAAAATAAAATAATCATAAATTCTTTATTACTAATTCAAAATCCAACCTTTATTTATTTCCAAGTAAAACCAAGAACACATCCACACACTTTGACCAAGACCAAAGCACCAAATACATATATAAATATGTTGCAGTTATTGGATCGTGTAAAATAAAGTCCAGATTACTATTAATTTACTATATAGTATTTCCTTCGTTCCAAATTTTCTATTTTTTAGGTTTTCATACAAATAAAAAAAAATATTAGTGTTAATATTTCCTTCATTTTTTTTTTATAATTAATCAAATAATAAACCAATAAAATAACAATTTTTTAAGTTAAATTTATAAAATTCACAATTACAATCTTGTATATTATTTAATTTAAATTATGAAAAATGGTTAAAAAATTAAAAACTAAATAATTTGAAGGGAGAAAGTATAAAGTAAAAATATGCATGTTGGTTATCTTATGTGGACCAACATCTAATTTCAACGTCTCTACCAAACAAACCCGGTTTGATTATTGACCCGGTCAAACAAAAGCGTTGATCAAATCTCTTATTATATATTAGCTTCTTCAACTAATTGAGTTTCATCAACTCAGCAATTCACACTTATATTTCATTAACAAACAATTTTTAAGATATCAATGAAGAATCTTACAAATTTTAAAGAAATCGATTCGCAAAAAATTTCATTTACGGTTTTTAATCAATCTTCGATTTCGAAATATTCGGATTTAGAAAAATATTCATCTTTTTCTATTTTATCTTTATCTTCATCTGATTCTTTATCATCTTTATCGTCATCTTCGAATAATAGTATAGATTTAGAAGAAGAAGAAGAAGAAATCGAACAAATCGGAGAAAGAGCTAATGGCAAATTAAAACCGAATCCAAACCCTAGATCTAAACCTAAACCAAGTCCAGGAGCCGGAGGTCAAGTCAGTTAATTTTTATTAACATAGATTAATTGTAATATATGACAATATAATTATTTATGTTGAATTTTAGTAGATTATAAATTTAAATTAGCTCTCAAATTTTAATTTTGTAATTTTCTTGAGAAATCCTTATCAAGATCCAAAGTTATATATAATATAATATTGATACATAAGTTTTTTTTTTATTTTTGGTAAAATATTTATACGTGAGTTACTTCGATTACAATTTCATTTTAATACACAGTTTAAAACTTAAAAAATAAGGAACAAAATTTAAAATTCCAAGTGAGTTATGCTAAAAATGTAAATATTAAATACTTAAAATATAACTTATTTTATAGTGAGTTATGAAATAAATTAATAAGTCATACACCTTACATATATAAATATATAGTTTGCTCGAATGTTTAACCGTGTAAATATAAAATATATGGTTGTAAATATTTAATTAGATGTTGACTTTTATTTTGTAAATTGCAATACTATATAGATATATAATAGTAACGTTTCTAGTAGAATAAAATAAATCCATATAGTATTAACTTTGAATATAAATGTCTAAATATATAAACTGAAATGGAAAAAAAATATAATATTAAACTTTTAAAGTTCTCAACATATATTAGTAAAATATTCAAATATATATCTAATACATTCATATAAGTTTTTAGATTGTTAAGTATAAAATACATTACTAACAAACATAATTAAGCATATTAAATATTATTAAAAATCCATACATTAAACTATACTAGGAGATAATTAGTAGAAATACTCTTCATAAATTTCCTTACGAATTATAAACAGAATTATTATATTATAATTTTTTTATAATTAAGATAATCATT
>KE151945.1:420512-461680 GCA_000411095.1 Aethionema arabicum | reverse complement strand
TAATTAAGATAATCATTATCTTGCGGTACAATTTATAGGACACAACAATTGGTACAAATAATGCATTATATATATTTCAGACAAAATCATGCTAGTAGTTGGTAAACTATATTAGAACTGTGTACCATCACAATAAAATAAATATATATATAATAATTAAAAGATTAGTTTATGAGAATATTTAAATGATTTTATATAAATCGAATATATTGAAAGAATTGGTATGAAAAAAAATCATATTGGATTCAAATGGTATCATTTTTTTTATTTGAAAAATAAAAAATGAAATGAATTTAGAGCAAAAGAAATTATACATGGTACATTAATTTAAATTATAAATATAGAATAACCGTTCGTATGAAATTAGGTTTAAATTAAAAAGATGATTAAACCATGAAATAGAAAATAAAAATAAGATTATCATAAATGATATGTTTATTACCAAATCAAAATTCAACATTTTTTAGTTAATTCAAATTAAAACCAAGAACACAAAGTGTGAATCCACACACACATGTATGGAGAAATTATTGGACCGTGTAAATCAAAGTCAAATTAATATTCATTCATTATTGATATAATCTAAACTAAAATATATATGCTTGTTGCCATGTTGGTTATTTTTAATGGATCACCAAAAAAAAACCCGGTTTAATTATTGACCCGGTCAAACAAAAGAGTTGACCAACAAACACCTAACTGATCTCTTGTTATATATAACCTCTTCAACTATACTTGAGTTCCATCAATACTAACACACTTAGATTTCATTTCAAAAAAAAAATTAAAATGTCAACAATGAAAAATCTTAAAATTTCTGAAGAAATCAATTCTCAACAGATTTCATCTAAGGTTATCGATAAATCTTCGATAATAATTTCATCCGATTTTGAAAAAATTTCATCTTCTTCATTTTTATCTTTATCTTCATCTGATTCTGTCTCATCTTTATCGTTATGTTCAAATGATAATGTGAATTTAGAAGAAGAAGAAGACGAGGAAAAAAAAGAAGAGGAAGAGGAAGACGAAGTTATCGAAGAAGACGAAACAAAAATTGATGGTAAAATTGAACCTAGTAAATCTAAACCTAAACCTAAACCTCCCGTAAGCGGAGGAGCCGACGGTCAAGTCCACCTATAAACAATGTGTTGAATTTCAATATATTTTAAATTTAAAATAAGGTGTCAAGTTTAATTTTGTTATTTTCTTAATAAAGTGTTATCAATATCAAAGTTATATTTACCATTACATCAAATTACAATTTTTTTTTATTTTTTATTACAGAATTTGATTAAAGAGTCTTCCGAGGTGCTCTAAATATTATATCTATATAAAAGAATGATGCCGCAAAAAATATAGAGATCATTGTGAAATGAACTCTAAATTATATAATATTTGTATGGTGGGTTCTATATTTTTTTTAATTTTTTAAATCTCAACGTTTCTTTTTTTGTGAAACGGATCATCCGTCAAGTTTCTCTAATCAAACATTAAATGAACGTTAATGACCTCAAAATTAAAACGCTGAGTTTTAAAAAAAGAAAATAAAACACGATTTACACCCAAAATCCCAATTTTTAACCCTGAATCCCCAATTTTTAATCTTGAATTAATATAATCAGAATGTATTTTTTATTACTAATCCAAAATCAACCTTTGTTTAGTTCTAACTAGAACCAAGAACTTTAGGAATAATCTAGGATTAATGTTAATTTGGGATATATGATTAACTCCGGTTAAGAGAGTTAAATCCGGTTTAGAGTTATAATAAATTTTAGGCTAATAATGTTCTTTGCTACCTTTAGATATCATACTGTGATAGAAAATTTTAAAAAATCAAACAACAAAATTTAAAATCTATTTAAAAGTCAAAAGTTTTTTTTGTCATTAGTCGATAAAAGTTGAAGATATCTTTTTGCCTAATTCCTATAAATAGAATAGAATAAATATGAATGTTTCTAGTTTAATTGCATATAGACCACAACATAATTTCACTACCAAACAAACCCGGTTTGATTATTGACCCGGTCAGAGTAAAGAGCTGACCAACAACTAAGTGATCTCTTCTTATATATTATCTTCTTCAAGTACTTGAGTTCCATCCACTTAGCAACTCACACTTAGATTTCATAACAAAAAAAAAAAAATCAAAAATGAAAAATCTTAAAATTTTTGAAAAAATTGATTCTAAGAAAATTTCATCTACAATTTTCAATCAATCTTCGATAAAATTTCCATTTTTGAAATGTTTCGGTTTAAGGAAATTTTCGATTTGTTCTTCTTTGTCTTCGTCTGATTCTTCTATGGGTTTAGAAGAAGAAGTGATGGAACAAATCAGAGAAAGAGGAAACGGTAAATTTAAACCTAAACCAAACCCGAAACCAAAACCGAATCCAAGTCAAGGAAATGGAGGTCAAGTCAATTCTTATAAAAAATGAATTAATTGTAATATAGATTTAAATAAGTTGTATAAGTTTAGTTTTGCAGTTTTTTTTCTATAAATTTTTATCAACAATCAAAATTATGTATAATAATTATACATAAATCAAATTGATTGCTATTTTATTTTAATACACGGTAAATATATCGTAGTCAATTCTTGTAAACAATGAATTAATTGTAATAGTTGATAAGAAATTCTCGTAAGTTATGTAAGTTGACTTAAACCAAATACCCAAATAACCAAAAATTGCAATTTTTGAATCGTGCAATCTAATATTTAATTACAATTTATGCAAATCATTATTGTGTTCTCAACTCTAAATTATTTTTAAACTTGTGAAAGACTATGAACTATAATTTTTTTAAATTTTAATAACAGAGTTTTTTTTAATCTAATCAAAATTAAATCATAAAATTAACCTTCAACCCAAAAGTTAAAAATAAAAATACAATTTAAATTAATTAGATTGTATTTTTAGGTTTAATTTTTATTTTCGATTGAAAAAATCTGGTTATCGATATTTAAATTTTATAAACCCCAGTTAACAAAATTTACAATTTTTTATCTCGTCTAACAAACCTGAGTGTCGTAGAGAAATAAAAGCATTTATAATAGAAATCACTAGACTATTTCATATTTTCGAATATAAAACATCTTATCCTTTTATATAATATAATATAATACAAAATAAAATAAAGCATTCTGGGTATATTATTTAGACCAATCTAAAACATCTTTATCCCTTTATATAATATAATACAAAATAAAATAATGCATGTTGGGTATATTATTTAGACCACCAACTAATTTCAACGTCTCTAGTCTCCACCAAATAAACTCGGTTTTGATTATTTAACCAGTCAAACTAACTAGTTGACCAAAAACTAAGTGATATCTCTCTCTTATAAATAGTTTCATATGTACTTCAAGATTTTCATCAACTCAAGCTTCTCACAAATAGATTTCACAAAAAAATTATATTTAAATATATCAACAATGAAGAATCTACAAAATTGTAAAGAAACCGATTCTAAACCGATTTCGTTTACAATTTTCGATCAATTTTCGATAATTATTACTCCATTTTGGAAATGTTTTGGTTTAGGACATTTTTTATTATCTTTATCTTCGTCGTTATCTTCAAATGATGGTATGAATTTAAAAGAAGAAGACACTATTGAAGAAATCACAAGAGGATTGTATAAGAACAAAGCTACCGGTAATTCTAAACCGAAACCTAAACCAAGCCCGGGAAGTGGAGGTCAAGTTAATGTGTATGAACTTTGATTTAATTGTAGTATATGATTATTTAACCGTTTATATTGAATGTAAACCGATTATACGTTTGAATATATTATAATTAATTAGTTTTGCAATTTCTATAACAATAATTTTATCGAAATCCAATTTTTTTATATCGTACGGTACAAAAACTCGAAAACTAACTATTAAAATTTGTAAATCAAGAAAATTGAAAAAATCTCTAATGACTAAAACTAAAATGTTTATATAAATAAATACTCCAAACTAAATATGTTTATATTTTTGTAACAAAGAAAACAATTGCTAAAAATGATATTTACATAATTAAGATTATATTTTACATTATAAAAATAAATAACATTTCTTTTATTTTTCCTAACATTTCTTTTATTGGCGTTTATGCTTAAGAGTGATCATCATGTTCATAAATCATAACACGAAATTGAGAACCATTGAAACCAATATTTACATAATCATAATTATATTTTACTTTATAAAAATATAAAGAAAACATTCTTTATTTCTCTTAATAGTTTATAAAACATAAAAAATGATTCACATTTTATAACTTCGTAAATCATATAAAAACACAATACTACATAGAAAAAAAATACACAAAGCTACAAATATTTATACATCTTTCTTCAATATTAAAAAAAAAAACTTCCATTAATTAAAACCCAATAATACATTAAAAAAATATGAAAAATTACACATTTTAAAAATTACACAATACAAAATAAAACAAAGCCTTCAAGAAGAGGCACCAAGAAACTCAAACACAAGTAAACTAAAGTGATCTCTCCATTCACTAAACGTCCCAAACGGTAATAAACCGTTAACCACCGGATGTCCGAACAAAACCACCGCAAAAAACAGACTCCGTCGCGCCCAAAACGGAACCACAAATCGACCCGATTTCGACCCTCCTTGAGTCACATTTATCGGACCATATATTACACCATACAAAGCTAAAGTAAACACATTTGCCACAAAATGAAACAGGCAAAACATCCACCAAAGACCAAGCCAAACTCTTCCATTACCTCCTAGTGTGTCTACGCAGAGTTTCCCGGGGAGACCGCAGACAATACCGAGGAAAAGAACGATGAAAGCAACCGGCATTGATTGTTTAGAAGCCGAAGAACGTTGGATTATAAAGTAAACAAAGACTATAATCATTAGTATACCGAAAAACATTTGAACCCATACTCTTAGTCTGCAAATCAAGATGTTGAATTCAGTGTTTATCGATGAAACTTGTTTCGGCATCCACCAAGATGAAGTCTTTTCCTGAAATTAATCAAACCCATTTCATCAATTTCACAACTTTTTCAAGAATTTAAACCGAAAAATTCAATCTTTAGTTAGTTAGTTAGTTAGTTACCTGTTGAGATGGCTCACAAGCTGAAGTAGCTTCCATGATTCTTTGTTGTGAGAATACATAAGCACCATATAACATAGAACCCATCATATTAACGATACCAACAACAAGCCAATCCATGAATCTTGAAACCATATCAGCTTTTCTTGAATCTTCGATTTCAGTTTTGAATTTCTCTACTCTAAATGCAGCTTTCGTTACACCCATTTCGATTTTCGACTTCTCTAGAGTATTTGCTTCATAGTTTAAAGCTAATTCTGTCTCCTTTAACCTTAATTTCCTCATTGTAAGACCAATCTCCATACTCTTTAAATCATTAGCTCGCGCTTGCTCCTCTAAAGATCTTTCGATCGAAGTCATCGGGTTAGTTAAGGACAAAGCTAAGCTTCTAGGGAGTTGTTGTCGTGCTTCTTCGTGCAAAACAATCTCTTGAATTGACGAGGTTGTTGCGATTCCAATGCCGTGAGTTTGTTCAAAACCAGATGTAGAAGATAGCTCAGTGTCTGAACATTCATCTATTGTTGACCGGTCTAGATTAAAGCTCGAAACTTTGTTCTCAAGCTGATGTCTTTCTTTAGGATATGCAGATTCGTTGATCAATCTAAGTGTCTTTAAAGTACTGTTGAATGATCTCTCGAAGTTTGTTGCAAAGGAACCGAATTTGTCACCATAAACCTGTCATCATAAGAGGAAATTCTATGAATTGAAGATAAGAATGAAAGCTAAAGCGGTTTCGGGGTTAGGAGTTTAGACTTACATTTGCTAAAGATTCTCTAACAGCAGAAGAACAAATCTGTAATGCAAACAGTGAAATTTATGTATTAGTACTTTAATCAAACTACGACGAAAGTACAAAATCGAGATTGAGCAGAAAATTTCAGATTACTTACCACTGCAAGATCATCAACAGAAACATTTTGACAAGCAGGACTCTTTCTCTCAAGAACCTATAAGAAGAAGAAGAAGAAGATAAGTACATACAAACAATAGATCAATGCAAGTGAATGGCTTTGGTGACAAATAGCTAACTGAATCTTACAGAATCTTTAACAGATTCTCAACAGATTCTACATCTTGTATCTGATTCATTCAAGTACACTAAAGCTTACTGAATCTGTTACAGATTCTATATATTGTATCTGATTCAGATTTGAACAGAAGACTCCAACTTCTGTCCAGATTTGATTCAAGGATTCAATGAAGCTCAACAAATTTGTCATAGAACTCAAAAACCCCTGAATTAAAGGAATTAGGTCAGACACTCTTAGTTTTCTCCCTAAAAGGATACCAATTTTGAGCACAAGAACCCTAAATTTCAAAAAATGACAACTAAAAGAAGAACAGCAAAACAATCCAGCAGAAGAAACGAGAAATCTAATAAGGGAGATGGAAATTGAGACAGAAAGATTGGGAATTGAACGAACCAGATTAACAAAAGCTGCAATTGACATGCCAAGAGGAAGTGCCAAGGCATCAGCTTGTTGCTCGCCGGCGCTTCGGCGAGCGATCATACCTAATTTCACATTAGGGTTACGCAATCTAGGAGCTGCTCGAGAAACCCTTTTAGTAGAATTGGGAAAAGAGGTAGAAGATGAACAAGATGAAGAAGAAGCTTCGTCGTTGTTCATTGTCTCTTTCCTCTTTCCTTTGACCTTTTTCTTATCTAAATTCGATGACTTTATCTTCTTCTTCATCGTTTCATCATTGGATTCGTCGCTGAGATGCTCCGATCGATGATTCACCATTGAAATACCGGAATCAGTGACGGAATTTTGGGGTTCCGGTGAAGGAGAAAGGAAGAGGGCTTCTCTAGCCGTGAAACATAACTTCTGGGGTCAATTTGGAATTTTGAGAAACTATTTAACATCAACGAATTTTCGCCGCTTCGTAAAAAGTTTTCGAATTTCGAACTTTTCCTTTTTTTTTGTTAAAAACTTTTCCTTTTTTTGAGAAATATAACTTTGTATTTAAATAACTTTGTTTAATCGGCTTCAATAAAGAATAAAATTATTTGAATCGGTAATTATTGATTTTAGATTTCTCTAATTCAATGGATTTAAAATAAAAATACGAAGTTCAATGGATTTATATAACATTTTTAATTTTAATCCATTTGAATTGTTTTAGCTTAATCGATAAAAAGTGTTTATTAGGGATATTGATTAAACAGTACACAATACATAAGTCAAAGTGAGCTGTCTTTTAATCAATAAATGCAATATTTAAATGACATTTATTTTCACATATTTATAAATATCTAGAAATCTATTATTTTATTAAAATAACTTTTAAAATTAATATTCTTTCAATAAAATTCATTATATAGAAAAGCCCACATGTGTTAAAAAAAGAAAAAGAAAAGCCCACATATATTTATTAGGCCCATATTAATATAAGAAGTGGCCTGCTTCACATAATTAATTAAATTTTGTTTTCCACATAATTAATTTTTTATTTAATCAATATAATTAAAATCTGGTGGTTATTGAGTGTCAATGTATAAAATAAATATATTAGTATTAAAATACAAAAGCGTCAAAAAATAATTAAAAAAAAAACGTCACTTTTGTGGCTCCGATAACATGATGACGTGTATCTAACAACCAATCAAAACGCAAGAACATCTACTTCACTCATCTCATCTTATGCCACGTGTCATTTTCATATCCACCCCTTTATTTATTTTATTTTTTTGTTATTCATCTCTTCTTCGCAGTGTTTGCACTCAAGCCATAGAAACACCTCTCTGCAAAACTGCCTACGATTCTACACATATAATCCATGGAAATTAGGGTTTAATTTGGGTATCTCTCTACTGAAATATCCCATCAATGGCAGCTGCATCTTCCTCTTCTTCCTCTTCTCTCCTACTACCGAACATCAATTTCATTTCCAGGCAATCTAATACCACTCGTTGCGTTTCCATCCCAGGAATTTTTCTACCTAGAAATCGATTAAGGTTCTGTAATCATCTTCAGCTTCGTACGAGAATCATTAGAGCTTCATCTAAAGAGGATCGTGTAGCGGTTGAAGATCGAGAGAATGTAGTGCTAAAACAAACTAACGGTAGTGTACGTTTGAACGGAAACGGTGCTGCTACTCCTTCGAGAAAATCAATTAATGGAGATTATCGCCGTGAGAGTTCAATTAACGGTAATGGAAACGGTAGTTTGGTAAAGTATGTGAACGGTGCGACGGCGGTGGAGACGGAGGAGGTCTCAAATACGAGAAAAGAGGAAGTGAGGAAAAAGAGAGTAGAAGATATTGGTCAAGAGGATGCTTGGTTTAAGAAGAACAAGAAAGATCAAGTTGAGGTATACAAATCTTTCTCAGAATAAAATTTTAAAGTTTGAAAAAATTAAGATAATGATTTGTTTAATCAAAATCTTGAAAATGACTATTTCTAGGTTTCTGTTGCACCTGGTGGTAGATGGAGTAGATTCAAGACATACTCGACGATACAAAGATCACTGGAGATTTGGGGATTTGTGCTAACGTTTATCTTCAGGACATGGCTAAGCAATCAGAAGTTTTCTTATAAAGGTTATATAATGAATGAATTGCTATTTGGTTTGTGTAAACACTACTCTCATATAGTCAAATTTGACTAAAATGTTGAAAAATCATTTATGTAATGTTAGGGGGAATGACTGAGGAGAAAAAAGTTGTAAGAAGAAAGACTTTAGCTAAGTGGTTAAAGGAAAACATTTTGAGATTGGGTCCTACATTTATTAAAATTGGTCAACAATTCTCTACCAGAGTAGATATCCTTCCTCAAGAATATGTTGATCAATTGTCAGAACTTCAGGTTTGATTTCTTATTCAGCTCAAATTAAGTTTGAGGTTGATTTAGCAGGCAGAGTTTTTGGTTTGTGTTCTTTTATGTAGGGAAAACTAAGTTTAGTTGTTATGGTTGCAGGATCAAGTTCCTCCTTTTGCTTCTGCTACAGCTCTATCGATTGTTGAAGAGGAGCTTGGAGGATCTGTTGATAACATCTTTGACCGTTTTGATTATGAGCCTATAGCTGCAGCTAGTCTTGGTAAGTCTTGGTTATAAGCAACTTATAAGAATGTGGACGAATTTTTTGTCTCCATGTTACATTGCAATAACAATGATTTTGGTTCCCTAATGTTACTTTACCTTAATAAGTTCAGGTCAAGTTCATCGTGCAAGATTGAAGGGTCAAGAGGTAGTCCTTAAAGTGCAGAGGCCTGGTCTGAAAGATCTCTTTGATATTGATCTTAAAAATTTGAGGGTTAGTGTCTCTACCACCTCTCAGAAGATTATTCCAAGTTGTTTTATGCTCTTCTAAAACTGTTGCATATTTTCTGTTGATTTGTTGGCTTAATTATGCTTTTATTTAGGTGATTGCTGAGTATCTCCAAAAGGTGGACCCAAAATCAGATGGTGCAAAAAGAGATTGGGTTGCAATCTATGATGAGTGTGCCAGTGTATTGTACCAGGTACTGTGAAGTCTGTGATGTAATCTCTTGTTTCATTATTGTATGTGAACAAGAATGTAAAAGCTTTAACAAGTAATTACCATGTTTTTCAGGAAATTGATTACACAAAGGAGGCAGCTAATGCAGAATTATTTGCTAGTAACTTCAAAAACTTAGATTATGTCAAAGTACCATCCATCTACTGGGAATTTACCACACCACAGGTATTGTATTACCTCTTGAACACTATAAATTTCATGTATGATCAGTAGTTCACCATATCCAATGCATTGAGCTCGAATGCAGTAATTATAGCTTAAGTTATTTCCAGGTCCTAACAATGGAGTATGTCCCTGGGATTAAAATTAACAAAACAAAAGCCATAGATCAGCTGGGTGTTGATCGCAAAAGGTTTGAATATTCTCCCATCTCGTTCCTGGGCTTGAATTTTCGCTCTTTCTTTTGGAGCCTACTATAAATTTATTTGTTGTTTTATAACTTGATGCAATCCAGGCTAGGGAGATATGCTGTTGAATCTTACCTAGAGCAAATCTTATCTCATGGATTCTTCCATGCTGATCCTGTGAGTCTTTTTTTTTTTTTTATCAGATTCTTCGGTGTCCAAGTGATTTTAATAGATCTACATATACAAAGGACTAGGCTCTAATTTCTTTATGTATCTTTCTGCAGCATCCTGGAAATATTGCAATTGATGATGTTAATGGTGGTCGACTTATATTTTACGATTTTGGAATGATGGGAAGGTAAGACTTGACTTCTCTGATGTCTGAACTTGAATTTTTCGCTCTTTCTGTACAATCAATTTCGTTGTTTCTTGCAGTATAAGCCCAAACATCAGAGAAGGTTTATTAGAAGCTTTCTATGGTGTTTATGAGAAAGATCCTGATAAGGTAGTTTCCATGGCGGCCCCGCTCAATCTTGCTTCTCTATAGAATCTGAGCTCTCATACACATATATAACCTTCTTGTGGCAGGTCCTCCAAGCTATGGTTCAAATGGGTGTACTTGTACCAACCGGAGATTTAACAGCAGTCAGAAGAACAGCACTGTTCTTTCTTAACAGGTAATTTTCTTTACTTAACCGCATTGATATTTACATTGCTTTGCATCTTTCTAGCTACCTATGTTATCCTTAGCAATTGCTGGCTGTGTTATATAGTTTTGAAGAACGACTAGCTGCACAAAGAAAGGAGAAAGAAATAGCAGCAGCAGAGCAGCTTGGGTTCAAGAAGCCACTAAGTAAAGAAGAAAAACAAGAGAAAAAGAAACAACGGTTAGCCGCAATCGGAGAGGATTTATTAGCCATTGCAGCTGATCAACCCTTCCGATTCCCAGCCACATTCACATTCGTTGTTAGAGCTTTTTCAGGTTTACTTCTTGTGAATTTCTCTCATCATTTTCCTATGATCGTGTTCAACTCATCAAACTGGTTACACTCTCTGCAGTATTGGATGGCATTGGCAAGGGACTTGACCCCCGGTTTGATATAACCGAGATTGCGAAACCGTGAGTGTAGTAGCTGATTCAGTAAATCTGTACTCTGCTTTGTGTTATTGTTAATCTGAAACTACGCTAATATAATACTTGGATTCTCTAGCTATGCTCTGGAATTGCTACGGTTCCGTGAAGCTGGAGTAGAAGTTGTCGTTAAGGTAAGCTTGGTCGATCTTTACTCCTTTGTCTAATCTAATGCGTTATGTTATATGAGTTTTATCTTGATATTGAATCAAATCATCGATATAGGACTTGAGAAAGAGATGGGATAGACAATCACAAGCATTCTACAATCTATTTAGACAAGCTGATAGAGTTGAAAAGCTAGCTGGAATCATCCAACGACTGGTAATAATCCCCCACAAACTTCCATTTGAGAGATCTTCAAGCTACAGAAACTCGTTTTCGCAATCTAATCTTTTTATTTTCTTTCTCCATTTCTCAGGAGCAAGGAGATTTAAAGCTCAGAGTTCGAGCTCTAGAGTCTGAGAGAGCGTTCCAACGTGTAGCAACTGTTCAGAAAACAATAGGAAGTGTAAGTACAACTTTCTTCTCCTCTATTTACATCACTAACCAAAAGGATCATACTGAGCAACTCTAATGTGTTCTGATATGTACTAAAGTTGGTTTCTTTTGCTCATTAACAGGCTGTAGCTGCTGGAAGTTTAGTCAATCTGGCGACAATTTTGTATCTAAACTCCTTCAAAGTAAGTTATAGTGAAAATGGTAACCCTGAACTTTGTTGATTTCGTGAAAAAACTCCCCAACTTTAATAATGGTTGTTTAGACCCTAAACTTTAATAACCCGGTTTTTTAAATCTTACCGGATTTTTTAAATTAAAATCATATTTTGAGCATAAAATTAAACCATAATATCAAAATCTAACCAAAAAAAAAAATATAATATAAACTTAGAGATTTAATTATACTATATTTCAAGTTTAAATTTGAGATTTTTATTTTAAAAAACTGGTTATTAAAGTTTAGGATTTTTGAAAACTCTGGTTATCAAAGTTCAAGGTGTAAAAACCTGTTTTTAAAGTTGGGGTTTTTTATCAAACGCCAAAATTCAGGGTCTATTTTACCAGTTTCCCTAAGTTATACTCATCAAAACCCCATCTCTGTTTTCTTGAAACCTATTCCCATGACTGTTCATCTTCATCACATTCTTGTATATATCTTCCTGTGTTTTTTTTCAGACACCAGCTGTTATAGCATATACAGTCTGCACTTTCTTCGGTCTCCAAGTTCTAATCGGACTTATAAAAGTGAAGAAATTTGATCAACGCGAAAAGCTCATCACTGGAACAGCTTAAAACCTTCCTTGGTATGCTTAAAACACTCTGTTTTTTTTTTCATGTAATGAGTTCTAGTTTATATCACACTCAAATCTTTGAACTCTTTTGTTGCAGAACTCAAATTCAGATATGTAATAAGCTTTCTTCATCTACACGAAACCCTTTTATGATTTCAAAGATCTCCTCAGATTTTGACAGGAACTGGTAACAGATTCCAAAACCTGTGATCACATTGAAGCCGAGATCATTCAAAAGGAGCTTAACAAGTCAACGACCAGTCAACAGTTTCTGTCTTTGTCTTTAAGAGTTTGATAATTTTTTTGTGTTGAAGCACACATGTTTATGTGTATAGGATTTAGAAAATTTAGGAACTATTTCGTAAAAAAAGTATGTATCCCACTCTTTGTATAATAATTATATATTTAATAACACTTTTTATGATTATTTTTAAGATAAAAAAATAATAATATACTAAATGTGTGTTTTTTAATAATTGTATTTTATAGATACTTAATTTAAGATGTTTAAAATTTAGGTACTTTGAGCAATTTGATCTTACGATAAACAAGAGTATTTTTAAGTGGAAAACAAAAAATAACATCATTTTTCATATATACACTTTATTTCTGTTATGATAATAATTATACAAAAAAAAAAAATAGAAAAACATGTCCTCCTGTAAATACATGAGAATAATCGGACTAAAACATTATATTACAGTATTCATGAAATTTCTATTTTCTGAAATGATCTTGGAAAAATTTAGTTAGGAATAAGTTTTAAGACTTTATAAAAACGGGTTAAAAATTAAAATGCATTATTTTTGTAAGATGGTGACGAATTAAAATGAGATTCAGACCAAAATACAAAATAAGTCAATATATGGGCTCATATATAAACTAACAATAATTAAGATAAGATGATTATTGATTATGTGACTGTGCTGACAAAAAAAAAAAAGATTATGTGAGTGTAATTAGCAAACGACTAGTCAATAGTTTTTCTCTTAAATCCAAACCCTTCCCCAAACTCACGTTTCTCTGCAACCGATAATGGCGTTGAGAGCAGTTTTAGTGAAAACGCAATGGCTTTCGAATTTGTCGTTTTCTAGATTCTATTCCAAAGCTGCTTATGTTGGTATGTCGTTTAATTTTGGTCGATTTGGATTTGTTTCTTCCGTTTTATAGATTCGTTTTGGAGAAATGTTGATTGAAACTTATGTATATCTGATTGAAACTTCCGTTGTCAATTGGAAATTTCTGATTTAGCTTGAGGTTTCATGAAATTTATAAGAATTGTTAGGTTTCGATTGGTGTCAACGTTTAGAATTTTTTGGGTTTTTAGGTTTAAATGAGAGATTGAGTAGATTGCTAATTCGAGTGAGGTGTTGTTAGAAAACAAAGCATCTATGAAATCTCTTGCATATCCCTGGATTCTGAGTTTTGTTCGTTGAATGTGAATATGATGTAATTACATATGTTGCAGTGAAGGTTGGGATTCCAGAATTCTTAGGAGGGATTGGGAGAGGAGCTGAGAGCCACATTGCAAAACTAGAAAGTGAAATTGGTGATCTTAATAAGCTCCTTGTGACTCGTACACTCAAACTCAAAAAACTCGGTATCCCTTGCAACCATGTAAGTATCAATCCTAGTTCTTCTTCTTCTCTGTATTGATCAAACTAGAATCCAAAGTTGTAAAAAGATGATAGATAGGCCATTGATTAAACTGGATTACAAGTTAAGAGTAGAACAACAAAAGGGGTTACATCTTTGTTTTTCAGCGTTGAATGGAGTAAAGAAACCAATTATTGAGAGATTATATTGTTATTATGTTCTTCAATATATGTTATTGTTGGCTCAATTCTTCGATTTTTTCGATATGTTTGCGTAAAATTGGGTTTACAATGCTAAATTTGATGGTTTTTGCTGAGGAAACTAATACTCAAGTATGGCCACAAATACAGGCTAGGACTTTGGAAACCCAGAGCTGACGCTATCAAAGCTTGATGGAGTCATTTTACTTAACTGTGAGTCTCTTACAATGGATTTTTTTACTACTGAAATGAGTTGTGCTCAAATAATAATATTCTTAAACCGGTCTAGTATTTGGATAATTTAGGCAGTAGTAAACTTTGGTTTCATGGTTTTGATGTTATAAACAGTTACTTGAATACTTCCAAAATTTCACATTCAAGTAAACTTCGGTTTCATGGTTAGGATCTTACTCTAAAGATTGATTCTTTTCGTGCATTCAAGTTAGGATCACGCTCTAGTTTGGATCCTAATATTGCCCTGCATAAGTTTTTTCATTGTTTCGCCAAAAAAAATAATTCGGGTTTTTTTTTTGCTGAAAAAATAAAGTTTAAGGGTTTTTTTGCAAACTTAATTTTTTCAGGGTTTGTTTTGTCAAAAACACAAAGTTCAAGGGGTTTGCCGCATTAATTTATTGAGATTTGACTGTATTATATGCTAAGCACATTTCTACTAGGTAGAATTTAGAAAATTAGTATTGTTTTAGATTGTAAAATCTAGATTTGTATGAAATTAAAAAGGTGTTTCGTTATTTAGAAAAAGGTGTTTGTTTATAAGGAAACGTTTCCAAACTTAATTTTCATGATAGAAAAAAGGTGTTTTGCTTTATTTAGAACTCAATTATACAAAATCTAAAGATTTCATGTCATTAATGGGGACGTATTAAATATGGAAATTATATGAAAAATAAAGAAAACGAATAAGACAATTTGGCATCTTTCTTTTCTGGTTAAACAAGGTAATAAATAAAAGTCAAAAGATAATATTGATAATTCTATGTAGATTACCTAATCTCACATTATTTTCTTACTTCATAGTATAATATTCTATCATAATTATTAATTAATATAATAATTTATTTTTAAATCTTATAAATTAAGCAAGAAATACAACATAACCTTGTTAAGGGAGAAAAAAAAACCTAGTAAAGATGCTCATTTTTTTATTTATAACTTTTCTTAATTCTTAATTCTGTATTCAGTTTTATTATTCATTTTTTTTTGTTAAAAAAAATTTAATATTTAAAATTAATTAAATAAAACGGAAAACGACTTAACGACGTTACTATCGCCGTCACTTTCCATCTGCATGTGACGTGAGAAAATAAAACGGAAGTTAGTGCCAATTTTTCAATTATTTTTTTTCTTTTTTTTAAAAAGGTAAGCAACATGCGATTATCGTTTTCCAGACTGTGTTTTAGTATCTTTAACCAATTCAATTACGCCACTTCATCCTTACCGCTTTATTTTAACTGTATTTTGCTATATAATTAAATAACTAGTGTATAATATATAAATTTCATACAAAAATTATGTAGACAAATAGTATCTGAATCTCATAGTAAATAAAAAAGCTGTTAATTATTGATATTTCTTACTTTCACCAAAATATATAAAAATTGTTGCCTTTATTATGTACAATTCAGAATTTATAATTTATTATTATAAACCTAAAAAGATAATATAATATGATAGTAACTACAGATTTTTGCTTTATCAATTTGATATTTTTTGAATTTAATATTTTTGTACTAATATTGTTCTAAAGAATACACCATAATAAAAAGAAAGAATACACCATAATATAAAAGATTTAATATCCTTTTCCCCCAAATAAGCATAAGTGACTAAAAAAATACAGAAATGGATAAATTTATAAATTCAAAAATTATACAATATACTACGGTGTATTTGAGAAAACATTTTTAATATATTTAATATATAAAAAGATAGGAATTTAAACAAAAAAAAACTATAGCATATTGTTCATTTTGCTCTCTTTTTTCAAAACAATATAAAATTTAGTAATTTTTTAAAAAAACAATAGAATTATCAATCATAATTTTTTTATTGTGACTTTTTTTCCTGTTTAATTGTGATTATGATTGACAAGAAACATACACGATTGTATATTGCCGCGTAATCTGAAAAAATAATTGAAACATTGTATTAAAAAATAATTAAATTAATTTTCCACTTAAAACTTAAAAACTCAAAACATTCTCTCTCTCCTCTCTTCTCACACATACAGAGTGTTCTCTCTCTCTCTCTCTCTCTCTCTTTCTCTCTCCATTTCAATTTCAGATTCTAGGGTTTCGAATTACAATCCCTAAATCTCTGTTTCACTGTCTCTAGTTTCTTGTTCAATTTCGTTGAGCTATGAATCTTTAGGGTTTATCTCTGTTGAGTAATCGTGTTCCCCTTTTATTTGGGGACATTCTTTGGCTAAATGAGTCCCTTTTTTACTCTCGCCGCCACTTTCTCTTTCTCTTTTCTCTCTCTACTTCTCCTCGGTGCCAACGCCGTGACCCAATCGGAGCTCCGATCGTTACTTGAGTTCCGGAAAGGGATCCGTGACGAAAACTCAAATCAACATATCTCATGGTCAGATACAAGTATTCTTTCGGATCCCAAAACTTGCCACAATGCTTGGACTGGGATTTCTTGTGACCCTGAAACTGGTTCCATTATCGGCATTAACCTTAATCGCCTTGGTTTATCCGGTGAGCTTAAGTTCAGCACGCTAATTGGCCTCACATCTCTTCGTAATCTCTCTCTTTCGGGAAATAGCTTCTCAGGTCGTTTAGTGCCTACATTGGGATCAATTCCGTCTCTGCAGCTGCTAGATCTGTCCGCTAATGAATTTTATGGCCCTATTCCTGCTCGAATCGCTGATCTATGTGGATTGAATTATTTGAATTTGTCTTCCAACAAGTTTGAAGGTGGTTTTCCTGGTGGATTTCGGAATCTTCAGCAGCTAAGATCCTTGGATTTGCACGGAAATCAGCTATGGGGAGATGTTGGAGAGATTTTCACCGAGCTGAGAAATGTGGAGTTCGTTGACTTGAGCTGTAATCGCTTCATTGGTGGTTTGTCTTTATCTGTGGATAACATATCGAGCATTTCGAACACTCTTCATCACTTGAATTTAAGCCACAATACACTGAATGGAGGTTTTTTCACCGCTGCGTCCATTGGTTTATTCAAGAATCTCGAGATTCTGGACTTAGAAAACAACCAGATCAACTCTGAGTTACCGTCTTTTAAATCACTGCCAAGTTTGAAAACGTTGAAGCTTGGGCGTAACCAATTGTTCGGTTCGGTACCTGAAGATTTACTTCAAAGCTCGAATCAATTGCGGGAGCTGGATCTAAGTCAAAATGGTTTTACAGGTAACCTCAGAATCCCATTTTAACACACTGCTCCACAGATTTGGAAAATGGTTGCTTCTTGAATTGCTCTAGGATCTTGAGATTACTGGAGAATTTAGGAGTTTCTTATATAGGAATGATGCTTGGGTTGGACTATAACCATTGAAAGAAATCAATTTAAAAAATAGTACTAGTTTATCAAGGATTAAATAGGAAGAATCTGATCAAGAAAATTTGGTTATCGGTTTGTATCTAGTTGGATATGCTGTGCCTGATTTGCAGGTTTTGTGATCTTTTGTCTCAAACTACAATATAACTTGATACTCTATGTAAATTGAAAGATTTTCATGTGATACATGCGCAGGATCAATTCGTGAAATAAACTCAACATCTTTAAGTGTGTTGAATCTTTCCTCTAATGCCTTATCTGGGGATCTGCCGTCCACTTTGAAACAATGCTTAGTGATCGATCTAAGTGGGAATATGTTTTCTGGAGATGTATCTGTTCTTAAAGCGTGGGAAGCTACTCCAGATTTGCTTGATCTGAGTTCGAACAACTTGTCTGGAATTTTGCCAAACTTCACCTCTTCATTTTCAAGACTAAGTGTGTTGAACATCAGAAATAACTCTTTAAGTGGTACCTTACCTTCCCTATGGGATGATTCAGGAATTCCCCAATTATCTGTGGTTGATCTCAGCTCAAATCAGTTTACCGGGTCAATTCCAGAAACTTTTTTCACTTTTACAAGCTTGACAAGTTTAAATCTTTCAATGAATAGTCTAACCGGGCCTATTCCTTTTCGAAGCTCACACGCAAGTGAACTCTTAGCGTTACGTTCTTATCCTCAGATGGAGTTGCTTGACTTATCTACTAATTCTTTAACCGGTATGTTGCCTGGTGATATCGGTACAATGGAACGAATGCGTGTGCTGATTCTATCCAATAACAGACTCTCTGGAGAACTGCCTATTGACCTCAACAAGCTTACTGGTCTGGAATATCTTGACTTATCAAACAACAGTTTCAACGGTCCGATTCCTGATAAGTTACCTTCCCACATGATGGGATTTAATGTGTCCTATAACAACTTATCAGGTACGGTTCCGAAGAATCTTAGAAGATACCCACATTCATCATTTTATCCTGGAAATTCCAAGCTAAATCTCCCAGGTGGGAAACCTGGAAGCTCTGGTCCAAATCATTTGTCTTTACCAGAGAAACATCGTCATAATAGTCGAATAATAATCGCAATTATTGTCGCTTCGGTTGGAGCTGCTCTTATGGTTATGATAGTCTTGTTTGCTTATCATCGAACACATATCAAAGGGTTTCATGGGAGAAATGGAAGTCCTGATCACGGCGGCTCTACCCGAGATGTCAAGCCGGGACGTTCTTCTCGTTCCTCCTTCCTTAACTTCCGCTCGAATCCTCAGAATCCATCATCATCCATTAGCTTCTCAAATGATCACTTGCTTACTCCAAATTCAAGATCATTATCTGGGAAAATGGAATTTGCAGGTGAAATCTCTGAGCAAGGCTTAGCTTCTACAAGCTCCCCGTCGTCATCCTCGCCTCGTTTAAGTGACCAGCCTGTGATATTAGATGTTTGCTCACCAGACCGATTAGCCGGGGAACTGTATTTTCTGGACTCCTCACTGAAATTTACAGTAGAAGAGTTATCTCGAGCTCCAGCAGAAGTTCTTGGTAGAAGCAGTCATGGTACATTGTACAAAGCAACTCTAGATAATGCCCACATGTTAAAGGTCAAATGGCTAAGAGTTGGCCTCGTGAGACATAAGAAAGATTTCGCAAAAGAAGTTAAAAAGATCGGTTCTTTAAAACATCCAAACATCGTCCCCTTGAGAGCATACTATTGGGGACCCAGAGAACAAGAACGGCTTCTTCTAGCTGATTACATAAATGGAGATAGCTTGGATTTACATCTATATGGTACATATCTTCTTAAACTCGTTCTTTATGCATCTTTATCTCTTTCATACTGCTCTATCTTGCATTACACCATACCTGGTACTGCTGCAGATCTACTTTTATCTGTTTATCCTGTTCTGATTACACTTCCATGGCCACATCTACTTCTGCAGAGACTACGCCACGTAGGAACTCAAGAATGTCTTTCAGACAAAGACTAAAAGTTGCAGTAGATGTAGCTCAGGCTCTTCTCTACTTACACGATAGAGCAATGCCACATGGAAACCTTAAACCAACGAACATAATCCTCACAAGCCAAGACAACACTATCCAGTTAACTGATTACTGTCTCCATCGCCTGATGACTCCAGCTGGTGTCTCAGAACAAATACTCAACATGACTGCACTCGGTTACTGCGCTCCGGAACTCACTTCATCAACAAAACCAACACCAACATTGAAATCAGATGTGTACACGTTTGGAGTAATCTTAATGGAGCTTTTAACCAGACGTAGTGCAGGAGACATCATCTCCGGTCAATTAAGAGCCGTTGATTTGACTGATTGGGTACGTTTATGTGATCAAGAAGGTAGAAGATTGGACTGTATTGATAGAGATATTGCAGGTGAAGAAGAAGAAGAACTTAGACAAGTAATGGAAGAGATGGTTGGTGTTTCTTTAAGATGCATTGTCTCTGTAAATGAAAGACCTAACATCAGACAGGTACTTCATGATCTTAACTCCATATCTGCCATGGATAAACCTTAAAGCTCCTCAATTTTTTTATTATGTTGTGGTGAAAATGTTAATTTTCTCTCTAAGTTAGATGATTAGAACAGAGTATGGATTCTCTCCTTATTACATTCATATCTTGTTCATTATTTTTGTAAAGTTAGAAAAAAAACTAAACTAATCCCATTGATTCTAACACAGGAAATATTTGGTTATTCATCTTCAAATTTGTCTTTATTCAAAATAATTTGCTTTTTCGTTTTGTTTTTTTAATCCGCAAATGATTACAAAAAAACCTCAATATTTCCTTTGCCTTAATTCCGTGAAGTTTTGAGTAAAAATCGAAACTTTAATCATTACAACGCCTAGATTCTTGAAAAAATTCAACAAATATGAGAGCTCTAAACCCTAAAAAAGGTCAGATCTTGATTGAATCACTTAGCATATCTAATCCAACTAAACCATTACAAAAGTCATCTTAAACCAAACTTGGATTATCATAAGCTACCTTAAGTTCTTTACCAATCTCATCTCCAAATCTCATAACATATCTCTCCAAGAAATCTTTCTCAGTCATCTCCACAATCTCAATCAATCCACGCTTTTTCTCCTTCTTCAACAAGAACAATCCTTTATCTTTCAAAATCAGCAAAACTCTAACCCTAGGAATCACTCTCTTCTCTAAGCTATGCATCAACACACATGGCCGTTTAACTAAATCTTCTCTCTTTATCTCCATTTTCTTCATATACAACTCCATAGCCATCTTTAGCTTCTCATCTGCACATCTAATCATACCTGGAGCTCTTCTTAACATCTCTTTTGTTTCATCTACAGAGAATCCATTAGCTATAAACAATTCAACTTTTCTATCAAATGTTTCCTTACTTACACCACTTAATGAATCAATTGCAAGAATCAGCATCCCTGAATTCACACTAAACCCTAAATCAAGAGCTCTAGCTACAACTCCCTTAAGTTTTTTCTCCTGTACAACGAAGAATCTAGGTCTTCTCTTTAGCAAAGAAACAAGATTTGGACCAACGATTCCAAAGGTTTTAAGATAAGAGATGTTTGGTATAAGAAATGAATTTGGATCTCTAAGGAGAAGCCAACTGCATCTAGTGAGAATTAGAGTGAGATCTTCTTCATTGGGAGCAACAACGGATTTTAAAATCTGAGCACAAGGGATCAATTTTCTCTCTAAACTTGCAGTGATAATGCGAGAGTTTCTAGTGAGGAATTTAGGTAAAGAGGAGTCAGAGAATCCGAGATCTTCAAGGAATCGAAGTTTGGGTTCTAGGGTTTTCTTAGCTTTACAGAACATAATGTGGGGACGAAGACGGATCAAATTCTGGATCTGGGTATCCGAGAAATTGAAGCTTTTGAGTAATTCAATCACTGTTCGAGGCTTTTCTAGGGATTTGACGTTAGGGTATAGCTTTGCAATGGCGGCTGCTTGAGATTTCTGGAAACCATGATCTATGAGAAAATCGATTAACACAAGATTTAAGCTCGAAGCTTTTGTAATCACAGATGATGAAAAAGGAGCTAGATTCCATCTCCGACGAAGATTTTTAAAAAGAAAAGCGTATGAAGATAGCAACTGCATCCCGAATCGAGTATAAATCGAGACGCTTACCAGCAAACGAGAGAATCTAGGGTTTAAAATGAAGATTGCTTCATGCGTTTTCTGTGTTCCTCTGTTCTTCAGACGAGATGGAGATGATGATTCTGAAGGTAATTTGTCTTGGCCTTGGGCCTGATTTCGTTGGACTTGTCACAAATTCTTCCAAGTGTATTGAACCTTTTGAATAAGCTAGAGGCTTTGAAACACGTTCAATCTTTTTAGCATTCTCTATATTATCCAAATTGAAAAAATATTTGATTTTTTTTATATAGAGAAAAATAAAAGACGACAATTAGTTTGTTAAAAATCTATCTCAAAATTGGTCTTCAAAACAAAACTTAATGTTTTTTTTAAAAAAAAAACTAAACTAAAATCATACATTTTTAATGTATTCGAGAAAAAAACATTTTGAGTGTACTGTATTTCACACTAAAAACCGTTACTTTTTTGGGAAATAATTAAATAATTAGGTGAATTTTGAGATTTTTGTTGTGTTCTAAGTTAGATAATTAAAACTAAATTAATTCCATTGATTCTAACACATGAAATATTTGGTTATTCACCTTTAAATTTGCCTTTATTAAAAACATTTCATTTTTTTATCGGAAAATGAGTTACTAAAACCTTTTATTATCAAATGTTAAATTAATACCTTATTTACTACAAAAATTCAAAGTTTAATTTATAGTTCCAAAACCTCAATATTTCTCCTTTACCTTAATTCTGTTACTTTATGAGTAAAAAACGAAACTTTTTTCATCACAATGACAAATTTGTTGAAAATTCAACAAAGATCAGAGCTTAAACCCTAAAAAGTTAGATCCGATTCAATCAATTAGCATCTCTAATCACCTAAACCGTTACAAAAGTCATCTAAAACCAAACTTGGAATATGATGAAGATGAGCATTGTAAGCTACCATAAGATCCTTAGCAATCTCATCTCCAAATCTCATAACATATCTCTCCAAGAAATCTTTCTCATTCATCTCCAGAAATCCAATCAATCTACGCTTCTTGAAGAAGAACAATCCTTTATCTTTCAAAATCAGCAAAACTCTAACCCTAGGAATCACTCTCTTCTCTAAGCTATTCGCCAGAACAACTGGTCTTTTCACTAAATCTTCTCTCTTTATCCCAATTCTCTTCATATACAACTCCATAGCCATCTTTAGCTTCTCATCTGCACATCCAACAATACCTGGAGCTTTTCTTATCATCTCTTTTGTTTCATCTACAGAAAACCCATTAGCTACAAACAATTCAATTCTTCTATCAAATGTTTCCTTACTTACACCACTTAATGCATGAATTGCAAGAATCAACATCCCTGAATTCACACTAAACCCTAAATCAAGAGCTCTAGATACAACTTCTTTTAGAGCTTCCTCCTGTGAAATGAATAGTCTAGGTCTTCTTTTTAGCAAAAAAACAAGATGTGGCCCAACGATTCCAAGGGTTTTAAGATAAGAGATGTTTGGTATAAGAAATGAGTTTGGATCTCTAATGAGAAGCCAACTACATCTAGTGAGAATTAGAGTGAGATTTTCTTCATGTGGAGCAACAATGGATTTTAGAATCTCAGCACAAGGGATCAATCTTCTCTCTAGACTTATATTGATAATGGAAGAGTTTCTAGTGAGGAATTTAGCTAAAGAGGAGCCAGAGAATCCGAGATCTTCAAAGAATCGAAGTTTGGGTTCTAGGGTTTCCTTAATTAGCTTTACAGAACATGATTCGGGGACAAAGACGGATCAAATTCTGGATCTGGGTATCCGAGAAATTGAAGCTTTTGAGTAATTGAATCACTGTTCGAGGATTTTCTAGGGATTTTAGTTTAGGGTTTAGCTCTGCAATGGCGGTTGCTTGAGATTTCTGGAAGTCAAGATCTCTGAGAAAATCGAATAGCAGAGTACTTGAATCTGGAGCGTGTGAGATTAGAGAGGAGGAAAACGGAGCTAGATTCCATCTCCGACGAAGATTTCTGAGATTGAAAGCGAAAGAAGATTTGAATTGCATTGAGAATCAAGCAGCAAACGAGTGTATTTCTAGGGTTTTTATCCAAATTGAAAAAAGATTTTATTTTTTTTAATAGAGAAAAATAGAGCGCGACAAATAGTGTATTTCACACCAAAAACAAAACTTTTTGGATAATGATTAAAATAAAATTCTGTATTTTTATTTTTTACTCTGTTTTCAAATCAAATTTCCGCACAAAATCAACAAAAATTGGATATTTGAAACCAATTCCCAAAATTGAATCTCAATAAGATCAATTAGTAAAAATCCAAACTAATCTAAACAACATTCATCAATAAAAAAAAAAAAAAACCAATTTCACAACAATTCTCCATTAGAGTAACCCTTCTTATAAGCTACCAAAACTTGTTCATCTTCAAATCTCATCACATATTTCTCCATGAACTCTTTCTCAGTAATCCAAATTTTCTGAAACAAACCATTCTTCTTTTTCTTCTTCTTCTTCTTCTTCTTCTTCTTCTTCTTCTCCTTTAACAATCCTTTATCTCTCAAAACCTGCAAAACCCTAAGCCTAGGAATCATTCATCTCCAAACTACATTAAAATCCTTGGTGTTTTCAGTATATTTTCTCTTTCAATTCCCAATTTCTTCATATAAAACTCCATTCGCATCTTAAGCGTATCCTCTGCACATTTAATCACACCAGGAGCTTTTCTTATCATCTCTTTAGTTTCATTTTCAGAGAATCCATTAGCTACAAAAGTTTGAAACTTTCTATCAAATGTTTTTCTACTTAGACTACTTAATGAATGAATAGCATGAACTAGCATTCCTGAGTTTACACTAAACCCTAATTCCAGAGCTCGAGTTACATGACCTTTAAGTGTTTCTTCTGGTGAAACGAAGAGTCTTGGTTGTCTTTTGAGTAATGAAACGAGTTGGGTTCCATTGATTCCACAGCTTTTGAGATATGAAATGTTTGGTAAGAGAAATGAATAAGGATCTTTGTTTAGAAGCCAACTGCATCTGGTTATTATAAAGATGAGATCTTGATTAGAAACAATGGATTTTAAGATTTCAACTGAAGGAATTAATCTTCTTTCGAGACTTGCAGCTAAAAACTTGTGACTTTTTTTTTATAGAAATTGACATAGAGAAGAACCGGAGAAGCCAATTTCTTTGAAAAATTGAATTATCATAGAGAAGAAACTGATTACTAAAACCTTTTGTTATCAAATATTAAATTAATACCTTATTTACTACAAAATTTCAAAATTTAATTTATAGTTCCAAAACCTCAATATTTCTTTTACCTTAATTCTGTTACTTTATGAGTAAAAATCGAAACTTTTTTCATTACAATGACAAACTTGTTGAAAATTAAACAAAGATCAGAGCTTAAACCCTAAAAAGTTAGATCTGATTCAATCAATTAGCATCTCTAATCACCTAAACCGTTACAAAAGTCATCTAAAACCAAACTTGGATTATGATGAAGATGAGCATTGTAAGCTACCATAAGATCCTTAGCAATCTCATCTCCAAATCTCATAACATATCTCTCCAAGAAATCTTTCTCAGTCATCTCCACAATTTGAAACAATCCACACTTTTTCTCCTTCTTGAACAAGAACAACCCTGTATCTTTCAAAATCAGTAAAACTCTAACCCTAGGAATCACTCTCTTCTCTAAACTATGCGTCAAAACAACTGGTCTTTTCACTAAATCTTCTCTCTGTATCCCAATTCTCTTCATATATAACTCCATAGCCATCTTTAGCTTCTCATCTCCACATCTAACGATACCTGGAGCTCTTCTTATCATCTCTTTTGTTTCATCTACAGAAAACCCATTAGCTACAAACAATTCAATTCTTCTATCAAATGTTTTCTTACTTACACCACTTAATGCATTAATTGCAAGAATCAACATCCCTGAATTCACACTAAACCCTAAATCAAGAGCTCTAGATACAACTTCTTTAAGAGCTCCCTCCTGTAAAATGAAGAGTCTTGGCTTTCTCTTTAGCAAAGAAACAAGATGTGGCCCAACGATTCCAAAGGTTTTGAGATAAGAGATGTTTGGTATAAGAAATGAATTTGGATCTCTAATGTGAAGCCAACTGCATCTAGTGAGAATTAGAGTGAGATTTTCTTCATGTGGAGCAACAATGGATTTTAAAATCTCAGCACAAGGGATCAATCTTTTCTCTAGACTTATACTGGTAATGGAAGAGTTTCTAGTGAGGAATTTAGCTAAAGAGGAGCCAGAGAATCCGAGATCTTCAAAGAATCGAAGTTTGGGTTCTAGGGTTTTCTTAGCATTACAGAACATAATGTGGGGACGAAGACGGATCCAACTCTGGATCTGGGTATCCGAAAAATTGAAGCTTTTGAGTAATTCAACCACTGTTCGAGGATTTTCTAGGGATTTGACATTAGGGTATAGCTTTGCAATGGCAGCTGCTTGAGATTTCTGGAAGCCATGATCTCTGAGAAAATCGAATAGCAGAGAATTTGAATCTGAAGCTTGTGAGGTTACAGACGAGGAAAACAGAGCTAGATTCCATCTCCGACGAAGATTTCTGAGATGGAAAGCGAAAGAAGATTGAAATTGCATTTGAGAATCAAGCAGCAAACGAGAGTATTTCTAGGGCTTTTATCCAAATTGAAAAAAAAAGGGGAAAAAGATCAAATGATTTTTTTTTTTTTTTAATATAGAGAAAAATAGAGCGCGACAATTAATTTGTTATATATCTATGTCATAATGGGCTTCAGAAGAAAACTGAAATCATACATTTCTAGTCTATTCGAAAAAAAACATTTTGACCGTATTTCACACAATAACCATTTTTTATTTTTGGGAAATGATAAATATAATTGGGTGAATTTTGAGATTTTTATTAAAGTTTTATTTGGTTTTGAAATATGATTTTAACTGAATAGTTTAACTTATATATTTTTTAAATTTAAAGTTTTTATTTACATAGTTTTAAATTATGAAATTTTATCACAAGATAATAAAAGTGGTAAATTGTTTATTTCTAGTATTTAGGTACTCGAATTCAAATTTACAATGTTTGTGTAAGAATTTGTTGATTGGGCTGGCTTTTTGGTCCAAATTGATAAAAAAAAAAAAATCATTAAATCCTAATTTTTTTTTGTAAGCCTAAATTATATGTCAATTATTTTAGTTATTTTATATTTCCATTTAAAGAAAGTAGAGTCTGAAAGAGTACTAAACTTTGGTAAATAAGAACCCTAGATTTCTTTTGCTGGGCCAAGTGTTGCTCGATTTCACTCGATTTTTCAAATGCAATTTCTATCTTCATACGCTTTTCTTCTGAGAAATTTTCGTCAGAAATGGACTCTAGCTTCTTTTTCATCATCTGTGATTACACAAACTTCGAGCTCAAATCTTGCGTTAATCGAATTTCTCAGAGACTATGGATTCCAGAAATCTCAAATAATCGCCATCACAAAGCGAAACCCAAATATCAAATCCCTAGAAAAACCTCAATCCGTGATTCATTATTTCAAAGATCTCGGTCTTTCTGATACCCAAATCCGAAACTCAATCAAAATCTGCCCTCAAATCATCTTCTGTAACCCCCAAAAAACCCTAGAACCCAAAATTCAATTTTTCAAAGATCTTGGCTTCTCTGGTTCTTCTCTATGTCAATTTCTATCCAAAAAGTCACAAGTTTTAGCTGTAAGTCTCGAAAGAAGATTAATTCCTTCAGTTGAAATCTTAAAATCCGTTGTTTCTAATCAAGATCTCATCTTTATACTAACCAGATGCAGTTGGCTTTTAAACAAAGATCCTAACTCTTGTCTCTTACCCAACATTTCATATCTCAAAAGCTGTGGAATCAATGGAACCCAACTCGTTTCATTACTCAAAAGACAACCAAGACTCTTCATTTCACCAGAAGAAACACTTAAAGGTCATGTAATTCGAGCTCTGGAATTAGGGTTTAGTGTAAACTCAGGAATGCTAGTTCATGCTATTCATTCATTAAGCTGTGTAAGTAGAAAAACATTTGATAGAAAGTTTCAAGCTGTTGTAGCTAATGGATTCTCTGAAATTGAGACTAAAGAGATGATAAAAAAAGCTCCTGGTATGATTAGATGTGCAGAGGATAAGCTAAAGATGGGAATGGAGTTTTATATGAAGAAATTGGGAATTGAAAGAGAAGATATAGTGAAAAGACCAATTATTTTAATGTATAGTTTGGAGATGAGAGTGATTCCTAGGCTTAGGGTTTTGCAGGTTTTGAGAGATAAAGGATTGTTAAAGGAAGAGAAGAAGAAGAATGAATTGTTTCAGAAAATTTGGATTAGTAACAAAGATTTCATGGAGAAATATGTGATGAGATTTAAAGATGAAGAAGTTTTGGTAGCTTACAAGAAGGGTTATTCTAATGGAGAATTGTAGTTTTTTGATTGATGAATGTTGTTTAGATTAGTTTGGTTTTTTAATAATTGATCGTATTGAGGTTCAATTTTGGGAATTTGAATCAAAGATTCAATTTTTGTTGATTTTGTGGGGAGATTTGATTTGAAAACAGAGTAAAAATATATAAAAAATTGTTTTAGAGGCCATTTTGAGATAGATATATATGTAACAAACTATTGTCGCCCTCTATTTTTCTCGATATTAAAAAAAATCAATTTTTTTTTTCAATTTGGATATAAACCCTAGAAGTACTCTCATTTGCTGCTTGATTCTCAATGCAATTTCAATCTTCTTTCGTTTTCCATCTCAGAAATCTTCGTGGGAGATGGAATCTAGCTCCGTTTTCATCGTCTGTAACCTCACAAGCTTCAGATTCAAATTCTCTGCTAATCGATTTTCTCAGAGACCATGGCTTCCAGAAATCTCAAACAGCCGCCATTGCAAAGCTATACCCTAACGTCAAATCCCTCGAAAAGCCTCGAACAGTGGTTGAATTACTCAAAAGCTTCAATTTCTCGGATACCCAGATCCAGAATTTGATCCGTCTTCGTCCCCACATTATGTTCTGTAATGCTAAGAAAACCCTAGAACCCAAACTTCGATTCTTTGAAGATCTCGGATTCTCTGGCTCCTCTTTATTTAAATTCCTAACTAGAAACTCTTCCATTATCAATACAAGTCTAGAGAACAGATTAATCCCTTGTGCTGAGATTCTGAAATCCATTGTTGCTCCACATGAAGAAGATCTCACTCTAATTCTCACTAGATGTAGTTGGCTTCTCATTAGAGATCCAAATTCATTTCTTATACCAAACATCTCTTATCTCAAAACCTTTGGAATCGTTGGTCCAAATCTTGTTTCTTTGCTAAAGAGAAGGCCAAGACTCCTCATTTCACAGGAGGAAAGACTTAAGGGAGTTGTNTAACCTCACAAGCTTCAGATTCAAATTCTCTGCTAATCGATTTTCTCAGAGACCATGGCTTCCAGAAATCTCAAACAGCCGCCATTGCAAAGCTATACCCTAACGTCAAATCCCTCGAAAAGCCTCGAACAGTGGTTGAATTACTCAAAAGCTTCAATTTCTCGGATACCCAGATCCAGAATTTGATCCGTCTTCGTCCCCACATTATGTTCTGTAATGCTAAGAAAACCCTAGAACCCAAACTTCGATTCTTTGAAGATCTCGGATTCTCTGGCTCCTCTTTATTTAAATTCCTAACTAGAAACTCTTCCATTATCAATACAAGTCTAGAGAACAGATTAATCCCTTGTGCTGAGATTCTGAAATCCATTGTTGCTCCACATGAAGAAGATCTCACTCTAATTCTCACTAGATGTAGTTGGCTTCTCATTAGAGATCCAAATTCATTTCTTATACCAAACATCTCTTATCTCAAAACCTTTGGAATCGTTGGTCCAAATCTTGTTTCTTTGCTAAAGAGAAGGCCAAGACTCCTCATTTCACAGGAGGAAAGACTTAAGGGAGTTGTAGCTGGAGCTCTTGATTTAGGGTTTAGTGTGAATTCAGGGATGCTGATTCTTGCAATTGATTCATTAAGTGGTGTAAGTAAGGAAACATTTGATAGAAAAGTTGAATTGTTTGTAGCTAATGGATTCTCTGTAGATGAAACAAAAGAGATGTTAAGAAGAGCTCCTGGTATGATTAGATGTGGAGATAAGAAGCTAAAGATGGCTATGGAGTTGTATATGAAGAAAATGGAGATAAAGAGAGAAGATTTAGTTAAACGGCCATGTGTGTTGATGCATAGCTTGAAGAAGAGAGTGATTCCTAGGGTTAAGGTTTTGCAGGTTTTGAAAGATAAAGGATTGTTCTTGATGAAAAAGCGTGGGTTGATTGAGATTGTGGGGATGACTGAGAAAGATTTCTTGGAGAGATATGTTTTCAGATTTGGAGATGAGATTGGTAAAGAACTTATGGTAGCATATAATGCTCATCTTGATCATAATCCAAGTTTGCTTATGGCTTAAATTGATGTTTTGTAATGTCTTAGATGTTAATTCATTGAATCAAGATCCAATTTTTAGGGTTTAAAGTTCTCATATTTGTTGAATTTTCGATAAATTTTGTGATTGTAATGAAAAAAGTTTGGGATAATGTTCGATTGTGGAGTTTTTATATGTCCTTATCCCAAAAAAGTTTCATTTTTTACTCGAAAATTAATCCAGAAAGCTCATGATTTTCACCGGTTTTGTTCGGTTTACTACAATAACCGGTTTAAACCTTATAAAAGCTTAGGTTTTTCTCCGGGAAGTCGACGTTGTAAAAGGCGGAAAACCTAAGAAAGGTTCGGAGAAGAGAAGAGAGAAGGTAAATTAATCGGAGAAATTCTTCGAAAGGGAAGAGAATCGTGAAATTCTGTAGGAGAAGTAAGGAGATATGGCGGTGGCGGCTTTTGGGCAGCTTAACCTAGAGGAGCCACCTCCGTTGTGGGGATCTCGTAGTGTTGATTGCTTCGAGAAGCTAGAGCAGATTGGTGAAGGAACTTATGGGTATACTTCTCAATTTCTTGTCTCTTTGTTTCCTGGGTTTTCTTCCTTGCTTTGAATTGATTTGATTTTGTCGCTGTATTCTTGCTTCTTTAGCTCCTGCATCTCCCGTTAGGTCAAGGGTTTGTTTCTTTTTTGTACTTAGGAGCTACTTCTTCATGGGTTTGAAGCGATTTTGATTGTGAGATTCGAGTATTGTTCTCTGTATTGTCGATTCAGCAAATTTTGCTCTGCCCTAATCGATTGAAAAAATTGCAGAAAAATCGATTGTTTGATGGATCGCAGTACTTGTGATATACTGTTTGTTGTTTTAGTGAATTTTGATGATCAGATTCTTAAGAATTGGTCCCGGAATATGTAGAAATCAGATCTGCTAAATGTTTGATGCCAAGTTATGGCAAAGCTGTTCATAAACGTTGTAGTTAGGCTTTAGATTCATATGTTTTGATTTTTGCTCATTGCAGTCAAGTATACATGGCTAAAGAAATCAAAACTGGCGAAATCGTGGCTCTGAAAAAGATCCGTATGGACAATGAAAGAGAAGGGGTAAGCTTAACATTCTAGCTTAGAACAGATGCAAGTTTTTTGAATCCAGTTCCTGATTACTCCTCTTCCCAATTTAGTTTCCTATAACAGCTATCCGGGAGATAAAAATTCTGAAGAAGTTGCATCATGAAAATGTCATTCATTTGAAAGAGATTGTGACTTCACCAGGTATAAACAACATGTGTCTTATCCTGAAATTAGTTTAAGATTTCTTTAAAGACATGTGAAGTTTTGATACTTTATGACTTCTTTTGTCTCTTAAAGGTCGAGACCGGGATGATCAAGGAAAGCCAGGTTAGTGAAACTTTTCAAGAATCTGATTTTGGGAGGATTAAAGCCCTAGATAAGCCTAAAGCTTGTACCTTTGATTCTTAGATAATAACAAATACAAGGGTGGAATCTACATGGTGTTTGAGTACATGGATCATGACTTAACTGGACTTGCTGATCGTCCTGGACTTCGATTTACAGTTCCTCAAATCAAGGTATTGCATGGCTAGATACCTTGTTGTAGTAGCCTTTGCAAAACCAATTGCTCAGTTTTAGCTGACATTTCAACCTATGTAAAAAAAAAGTGTTACATGAAGCAATTGCTCACTGGGCTTCACTATTGTCATGTGAATCAAGTACTTCACCGTGATATAAAAGGTACTAAAACTATCCCTAAACACCTTTTGAACATTTGTTCCTCACCTTTACTTGCTACTTATAACAATTTTATATCTTGGTCTAGGCTCAAATCTTCTTATTGATAATGAGGGAAATTTAAAGCTTGCGGATTTTGGGCTTGCGAGATCATTTTCTCATGATCATACTGGAAATCTTACAAATCGTGTCATCACATTGTGGTATAGGTATGGCTACAAACTTCAAAGTTCACATAAAAGATAAAACTCTTATGTATTGATTATCTTTACTTAGCTGAGGTTTTAAACATTTTGTGTTCAGGCCTCCTGAATTGTTACTCGGTGCCACGAAATATGGACCAGCTATTGACATGTGGTCTGTTGGCTGCATATTTGCTGAACTTTTGAATGGGAAACCGATACTGCCTGGGAAAACTGAGGTCAGGATTCTGTTGGCTACTTTTCAGTGTTGTATAATGTATTTTGGATGTTTTGCTAATTGCTTTTAGTCAATTTTGGGTTACAGACAGAACAATTGAGTAAGATTTTTGATCTTTGTGGGTCACCTGATGAAAACAACTGGCCTGGAGTCTCCAAGATGCCATGGTATAACCAACATAAATCAACACGTCCCTTGAAGAGACGTGTAAGGGAAATCTACAGACAGTAAGTAAACCGCTATGTTTTACACAATGATAAGTTTTCTCCAGAGATCTCATTTTGGACTCTCTTTTTCCTCTACAGCTTTGATCGCCATGCCCTTGAACTATTGGAGAAAATGTTGGTGCTTGACCCATCACAGGTATGAATATATCCCTATATAAACTAGGAATTGATCTCTGGTCTTGAGATTTAAGTTCTTTTGGTTTGCTGGCTGCAGAGAATATCAGCAAAGGATGCTCTTGATGCTGAATACTTTTGGACTGATCCATTACCATGTGACCCAAAAAGGTAATCAAATTTTCATTTGGTTCATTAAACAGTGATCAAGAAACTAAAACTATCTTATTACTAGACACAAATTGAATCTAACCAGACAATGTTTCATGTCAACAGTTTACCTACATATGAATCATCACATGAGTTCCAAACAAAGAAGAAACGACAACAGATGCGTCATAACGAGGAAGCAGCTAAAAAACAGAAACTACAACATCCACAGCAACAACGGGTGCTTTCACAGCAACACGGTGCTCCTCATTGGCCTGCAGGACCTAACCACCCTATAAACAACAATGCACCACCACAAGCACCCGGTGGCCACCATTACTATGGCAAGCCCCGTGGTGCACCAGGTCCAAACCGGTATCCTCCTAGTGGAAACCAGAGTGGCGGTGGTTATAATCAAAGCCGCGGTGGTTACAGTAGTGGATCATATCCTCCACAAGGACGTGGAGCACCATATAGTGCTGGTCCTAGAGGACCTAGTGGCGGTTTTGGACCGCCTAACTATCCACAAGGTGGTCAATACGGTGGTTCTGGCTCTGGAAGAGGTCAGAACCCAATGGGCGGTGGTAGAAACCAGCAATATGGATGGCAGCAGTAGATACCTGAGCTCAAAGACTTCATCTTAGACCTTTTGCTATGTCTTCCTAGTCTATGTTATGGTCTTGGCTTTGATGTTTTTGCACTTGAACTGGCAAAATTGTGATTCTATTACACTGACTTATCCTTGAGAAATTGAATCTCTTTTCATGGAATTAGATAGTAACTTGTGTATGTTAAGGACCCAACAGAGCAAAAACACAACTTTGGATCTCCAAATCTTATTATTTTCTCTTGAAATATTAATGTTTCATAAACTAATCTGGTTTTGTAATTAACCAGAAAGAACAAAAAGACAAAATCTCTCCTCTGAAGTAACCTTGCAAGATAAAGTTTCTAAACCCTGTCATGTCTTCTTCCTAAGCAGATTCTACTTTCAAAACAACTTTCATGAACTCATAAACGAAGTAACTGATTGCAGCTGAAGGCAAAACCTGCAATAACAATAAACAAAAGCTTCCCTCAAGAACTCTAAAGACAGATCTAAAGACTATTTATAACCAAACTTTAAGTAATTTACCTGCAATAAGCTTGGAATCAAACCAGCATATAAAGCAGGAACACCTCCATGTTCAATAATCTTCATACAAGTAGACACAGTACTTAGTTTTTTAGCATGAGACTGCATTTGTAAATGTCTTCTAACAACTTCAAAAGGGTAAGTTGCTGCTTCTGAGCAAGCACCTGCAATGGCTCCATATAACAAAGTTCTCATAGGACCAAGTTCAAGTTGGTCAAAAGCATTAAGTTCTTCACCTTCTTGTTTCATATATTCAAGACGTTTTTTACCTTCTGGTGTATGAAGATAAGCTGATTTTAAAATATCATAAACACCATAGAATACAGCACCTGATGGAGCCATACTCACTAAAGAAGGTACAATTCCCTTATATAGTGAAAAGAACCCTTCTGTTTGTATCATATGACGAAATGCACCGATAACACCGCCTAATGCCTCCCCGCCGGGTGCCACCATTACTGTTCTTATCTGCAAATCAATAGCTTATGGTACTAAGAAGATAACTCAGACCAAAGAAATGGCTATTAAGCAGCAAGTTTAGACAAATAGCATCTAGATTTCTTCTACTACCATATCCTCCTTCATCAGAATCTCTAAAGAAAACTACTTAGCTTCAAAATTCAGCTAAGAGAGAACATCGAGACAACTCTCAAGAGCTGCTAAGAAAACTCTCAAGTTTAGACCAAAGTAGGCCTTTTAAGCAATAAGCTTAGCTTATACATATAGCAACTAGATTTCTTCTACTACCCTATGATCCTTTCTGATCTCTTCAAAATTCAAGAATTGCTATAAGAACTCAAGAATTGAAGTTTGTTGATCTAACTTGCTATAAGAACCTCAAGAATTGCTATAACGACCTCAAGAATTACAGTCTCAAGTGATGGGCCAAGCAAACTAGTAGTAAGAAGAACTCAGACTAAAGAAGTGGCTTTTAAGCTGCAAGTTTATGCATATAGGAACTAGATTTCTTCTGCTACTGTATCCATCTTCATTGGAATCTCTAAACAAAACTACTTCCCATCACATGTCAGGTTCAAAATTCATGAATTACTATAGAAAAAACTCAAGAATTTGAATTTTGTTGAATCAACTTACAGTATCAAGTGGAAGACAAAGTAAACTAGCAGTAACTCCAGCAGCAGCACCGGCGAGGAACCTCTCGAAATTAGTAGTTTCTTCATTTCCAGACAATTTCAATAGATGACCTCTATATGTATCATAAGCATAGAAATTGATGGATTTAAAAGGAGCAGTCCGGAGAATATTCACCAGATTCCCTTTCCAAAATCCTCTGATCCCTTCTGTTGTTGCAATTCTCTTGATCAGTCCAAACAGATTCCGTTGCTCTCCTCTAACTATGTATTCCAGCTTCATCCTCTCAAGTGGTGCAATGCAAGTTCTGCTTAAACCAAAACCCTAAAACCCCATGAGCCACCAAACTACATAATCAAAATCCATCAATACCAAATCTCATTAACCAAACATTAGTAACCTCAACACCTAAAAGTCTTAAAGTCTACAACTTTAAAGACTTAACTATGAATCTATGATGCTTGATTCATTAAAAACAATGGGATTTAAGACCTAATATTGAATCTTTGATGCTTGATTGATTGAAACATAAAATGTTTAGATAAGATATAGATCTCAAGAAACTGAATTTGAGAGATTAGATAATATTAGAAGAAGAAGAAGAGGACCTTGAGACAATGGCTGCAACAGCTCCAGCCCATAAATGTTTAGTAGTGTTGAAAGCGCCTGATCCATTTTCTTTAACTTTAGCTGCTTCTTGACTACTGATCAGGACTGTATCTTCACCGGGAAGAGATTTAACACCGTTTTGACCATTATACCCTTCACCTTCTTCTTCCTCGCCATTAATGGATAAGCTGACAGATAAAAAGAGAGGTTTTTTGGTCCCATTTCCTCTCCGGAACTTCAGAAACTTCGAATTCTGGACAAATCGGCATGACTTAAGGGATGAATTTTTAGAGGTGATGAAAGAAACAGATGAAGAAGGAAGAGATTCGTCTAGAAATAATCGGCCGAGGATTTGACCTTGGTGATCTAATGGCTCTGATTTGACTGCGTCAGCAATCCATCGATCAAGGCCACGCATTTCAATTCAGGATCAGGATAAAAAAAACTCAGTTTTGATGGGGAAAAATCGACAAATGAAAGTTTGAGCAGATCGAATCAGGAATTGAGATTGAATCAAGAGTTGGTGGATCTAAATGGAAAGAGATATGGGGCTTTGCGACGGGATAGTGTGGTTATTACTTTGAAAGCTTAAGACTTTAAGGTAAAAAGGGTTAATCTTTGAGCTCAGTGTCTATGTCTCTAATGGCTACCGCCGTCACTGCTCACTAAACATCGTTTTCCTCGTAGAATATATTAGGTTGGTTTGGTGGAAGTGTGACTTCGTGGCTTTCGTTTCTCTTTCTCGTTTTTCTTATGTTAAGGCCTCTCTCTCTCCTCTCTCCTCTCTCCTCTCTTCTCTCTTCTCTCTCCTCTCTCCTCTCTCCTCGTTTCTCTCTCCTCGTTTCTCTCTCCTCTCTCCTTGGCTATATGATTGTATCAAATATACAATACAATGAGTCAATGACTAATTTTTGTAACCATACAAAAATAAAAATGATGGAAGATGTATTTTTTTTTAACACTGATTTAAGATGTATATTAGTTTCTCTTTATGATATATGCATAGATATATCTGTATTTTCAGATAAATTTATAATATCTTATATTAATTATTCTTTTAGCTAAATAAATTAATCTTTAAGATAAAAAAAAAAAGTTTAGTTAAGAAAAAGCTTAGAAACATGAATGCCATATTTAAATTAATTCTATTTGTTGACAAAAAGTTTATTTGTAATTATTTAATAAAGCCTGTGTTCAAATTAAAATAACAAAGCCCATGTTCAAATTTATAATGGGCCAGGTTTTTCCTTGCGAGTGAATAAAAACAATGTCATTTAATAAAATGAAAAAAGGGAAAAGAAATCTTACGCGCAGTGTATTGGCGCGTAGAGCGCGTTTCTCAAAAATCTCTAGGGGGTGGTTAGTCCACGATTTTTTGCTTATTTTTGTCAAAACTCCAGAATTTTTAATATGAAGGCGCGTCGCTTCCGTACAACATATATGCTACTTTTTTTGGTTATTTGCGCGAGGGTCCTCCAGCTTTGTTTATTTGCGCAAGGGTCCTCCAGCTTTGTTTATTTGCGCGAAGGTTCTCCAGCTTATTTTATTTGAGCGAAGGTCCTCAAGCTTTGTTTATTTGCGCGAAGTCCTCCAGCTTTGTTCATTTGTGCGAAGGTTCTCAAGCTTTGTTTATTTGCGCAAAGTCCTCTAGCTTTGTTTATTTGCGCAAAAGTTCTCAAACTTTGTTTATTTACGCGAGGTTCCTTAAAGTTATGTCTATTTTCTCGATGGTCCTCCAGCTTTGTTTATTTCCTCCAAGCTTCCAAGGTCCTCCAACTTCGTTTATATTGTGCGAGTGTTCGCTAACTTTGTTTGTGTGCAGACCGACATTTATACAATAATAATAACAAAATAATTTTTTTTCTAATAATAATAATTATTACTAAATGGCAATTGCTAATTTTCGTTTCACAGTATTTTGACAATTGCAAATTTTCATATTTCTATTTTGTTTACATATAATATTTGTCTATAGTGTAACATAAATATCTAGGAAAAAAATATCTAGAATATAAAATTATACAAAGAGGAAATATTTAATGTTGCAAAATAGAGTCATGACAATTTATAAATATATAAACTATCTTATAACCTAAATAAATTTGGTAAAATTTTCACAAAAATAATTTAAATATAACCATAATCCTTTGTTTGGTTAAAATATAACAATTAATTAGATAAAGAAATTCTTATTTTTAAATTTAAACAATTTAATATCTTTCTAGATAAAGATATAATATACATGAGAGAAAAACTCAAGACTTAGCTGCATATATATTAATATAACCACATGAATCATATTCCATGTATTAACATATTCCAAAGGTTTTATCTAACATATAATAAAGTCTTTAATGAACGGTCCAAAAATCAGACTATATCTACTTATATCAAGAGATTCTCATTACTAATTAGCCACTAACCTTTGAATTGAAACAGAAGCTTAGAGGTTTTCTACACCTTCTTCTTCTTAGTCTTGTCCAAGTATGGATATTTCTGGTACATTGTTATGCTGCTGATCACAAGAGGAAGAGCTACCAGACAATACGATGATGGCGGTTTTCCTTCGAACGCAAACTGTAATAACGCAGTCACGAGCAGTGCCGAGACAATCACGAATCCCTGGAACAAAACCAGACACATATACATATGATGTAACTAACTAACTAACTCAGCTTTGTTCCACGAGATTTCATGAGTTTGTTTATATTAATTACCTTTCTTACGCCACCGGCATGGGATGTAACTAGGCCAACGAGTATTCCACCAAGAGCATTGCTTATGACTGGAACCTGAGAATTTATAAGAAGAGTCATGCTGCAGACAGTTTTGTGATCAAAATAGGTTTCAGAACAACTCGGGACCTAGAACGACTAATCGGGGACTAGGTGTTAAAAGATAATTTCACTATTCATTTTATAATTAGATTTAAATATTATAATGATACATAATTTTAAGAAGTTTAGAACTAATTAGACCAAAAAAAAAACATTTTAAGAGGTTTAAACATTAGTCCAACTGATTAATCCAACTGAATCAATTTTTACCAATTAGAATTAGATGATAAACCAATCACTACAAACAAATCACATTGGTTTTCTACTGCTAACAAAAAATCGGTGCCTAGGCGGATGTGGGATTAATTAGGGGCAAGGCGCGATTTTTAGAGCATTGGATTAAATCTTGTGCAACTTGTTGGTGTAGAACAGGTGAAAAACAGTTATTTATCGGTGATAAGAGGAAGTTATTTACCAGAGTTAAAGCAGTCCATCCATGAAAGAAGCCATATCTTTTGATTGCTTCTCCATCTGGAGATTTAAGGGTACTTACTAACAAGCAGAGGCTTCCAACAATGGACATTTCGACCGTCATCAAGTATGATGAGTGTTTCTTGACCTGTAATGAAGGAGATTATAAGGTATGAGTGGTTAGTCAGGTGTAATTGAGCTAGAGAGTATTGATACAACGTAAAATTTTAAAGCTGGAATGACCTGAGAAGCCCATTGGCATAGAGACGAGGCTAAACCCGAGAGAACAGAGGCTACTAAGACCGGAACAATCCCAGAAAATAGGACTTGATCAGGGGGAATCTTGCTGCTTGAATTTTTGTTAGAGCCTTCACCAACACTTAGAAGAATCGCTGCCATGATCAATAAACACAAAGCTCCTAATTGTTGAATTGATTGCTTCTGCCTATAAGATATAATTCGAGCGTCAAACACTTATCAAAGAATAGCACCACGTGTGAGTATCATTGAGCTATTATGAAATCATCACAGTACCCTCAAGACACTAAGCTATCATGTAAAAAGCACGTATAATCTCCAGAGGCATGCTTATAATATTTGCTGTGTTTTTTTGGCTGAAGTGAAACTAGAAAAGGTAAATCTCATCAGATGCCTAATGTCCTAGAGGAGCAGCACACGAGTGAAAGGTATCAAATTAAGCAGACAATTCAAGTTATTCAGGAAATCATAAGCGTATTTATTTCTCTTACGTTTTGTGGGCACTAAGTCATGAGAATAAAAAATCCAAACTTGAAGCTTCAAGAGAAAGATCACACAAACAAGACTATATACACAAAACAAAGAAGGATACCTTAGTATGATGAAGGTAAAGAGTGCTGTGAAGAATATTTTCGTCTGATTCAGAATTGAAAATGTCAAGGAATCAAGACTCCTGTAGGAGATCTGCAGCAAACTGTTTTGCAGTGCATAGATAGCTGCAGGAAGTCCTGAAGCAGTTAAGGATCCCATCAACGTCCACTCTTTTGATAATCGCTTCAAACTACCATCTCTTGACATGAGTACCAAAGCGCACAAAACCTGATAGGACAGCAGATCACTTATATTCCAAAACAGTTCCATAAACGTAAATTTTCAAAAGTACAAAGGAAAACAACAATACAACACCTTCACAATCTCACACGTCAGAACGGATGAAGTTACAATAACGTCCCCCCTGCAAAACAATACCGATGAGCTACATATCATATTAAGCAAGAATATCTTGTGTTCAAACTATGATAGAGACAATCTAATAGCTTCCTAAGAAGAAACAAACCCATGGAATCTGGTAGGCTCTAGCTATTCATGGAATTTTTATGCTAACATAGCTTCATCATCAATGATAGATCAAGTGTAGATGCCGAAACCTTCCAAAGTAAGTCAGTACTAAATTACACAGATGCATCTAATATTCTGTAAACTTAGCATGAACACCAACAAAATTATGATAGATTACTGAATATCAATTGGGAGCAAACTAGTCTTGCGAATTTGATCTCGAACACTAAACAGCTAGTCGGAAATGGCTCAATCTCACAATGATCTACGCCTCGCTCACAGTAACAACCAGAATATGCCGTAATCGTCGCACTAAATTTCCTCGAACTTAGAATTCTACGCTCTTATCACTATTCTTAACCGCAATCGCAGATTAAAACGATTAAAATTCTAAAGCGGATGCCAGAAATCGAACTCCGTCTCCACTCAACCGATTCTACCATTTCCCTATAATTACCGAATAATAACACTAAATTCACCACAACAGTAGATTAAAAGCCATAGGTTCTCGAATACATCGTACCTAATGCAGCGTTTGGAGATCAGAGGTTGGGATCCGTACTGAAACGTAAGCAAAATAGAATAGAACAAAATCTTAGGGCCCATACTCGACTGAACCTTTCCTTTATCAGGCGTCACTGCCATGACTCGCTAATCGCCGTAAAACCAACGAAATCGCCTTCCGTTAGGTGATCTTTTGGTCGATAATGGTGGTTGCAGAGAACGCTTCTCTTTTCTTGTCCTTTACTTTCGACGTCGGCTTTACAGAGAGGAACGGCCATAACGGCGTCGTATCAGTTTATGTATTTGTCAGGTATAAAAACATTAGTCCTTTCTCCTTATAAAATTTATAAATTTTTAATATATATGAAATGTTTAGTCAATGCTAACGAAGGACT
>KE151945.1:386206-396943 GCA_000411095.1 Aethionema arabicum | reverse complement strand
CACCACAATTCTCTCCCCGTTGGCCACCACGGCGGTGCGTTTCCTTTCTCTAACGGAAAACGCCGTTGTGGCGGTACACAATGTTGCATCAAAGCTGATAATAAAGAACCTAAAGTTGTATCTTGTAACTCATGAAGCAAATGCATATATGAATTAGGATCTAATGAATTAGGATATTCTCCAACACTTGATGAAATCAATTGAGCCGCAGCTAACGTTATGTAATCAGTAACAGCGTTTGGAGCGGTTTGATCAAATTGAACGTTTTCTTTCCACCAACCACGTAAACTATCTGATGAACCGGTTACCGGTTTACCTTTTTCTGGTACGATTCCGTAAACAAAACCTTGAGCTTTACAAACTTCCATTATCTTCATCATGTATTTCAAAACAGAGTCTTGAGAACGCGCCATTTTCTTGCGTCTTGAAGCTTCTGCACGGCGTATGTTAGTAGATGACGGTAACGGTAACGGTGGAGAAGAAGATGAAGAAGAGGTATCCGTTGTTGTTGTTGAAACGACGCCATTAAAATCTTTCTTTTGTTGTTTGAATTTACTCATTAAGTTTCGATCTTTCCACATACGTTTCTTGAGATCATCGTAAGTGATTTCTTCTTGGCTTAAACGGTCGAATTCTTCGTCGTTTTGATCATCGTTTTCGTCGTCGTTTTCGTCACTATTGTATTGAATTGGACTAAGAGGTTCCAATTCTTCAAATTCGACCATTTTTTTTTGTTTATTTTTTTTTAAAATAATTTTTTGTGAAAAAGAAATGAGGCTTGGGACTTGTTGAATTTATGTTATATATACTAATTAAATTTTTATAATGACGGTTAGGATACGTAGACCGTGACCACACAAATATAAAATATGAATTTTATACGGAAATAAATAATATACTCTCTTAAAAGATATTTCTTGTAATTTGTGCAACGATTTAACAAAAACAGGATCTAATATAAATGTTTTAAAATGTGATTGCTAATCAATTAGTCAGAAACTATTAAAACTTTTTTTTATCAAATAATATTAAGATTAAAGTAAATATTTTATTACTTACAGTATTTTAAAAAAAAATTCAAAATAATTAACCAGAAACTATGTATATATGAATCCTTGAAGGATTAAATATTAATTATTTATCGTCTTTTAAATAAATATAGCAGACTAATTTTGTATATTCATCTTCAACAAATAAAAATTGTTGCGCAAATTTTGAGTACATTAATATATACTATGATTGTATTATTTTTGTAAAAATATAATGTAATTTGATATATAATTAATTAAGAACTTAGTTTAAATTATTTGATTTTGATATTTGTGCATATATATATGGTAATTAAAATGTAAAAGAAGAGGAGGTGTGCATGTGAAGAGGGAAGTGTTGTATTCCACTTGTCAAACTAAGAACTAAACTGCGTGTCCTAAATATTGGAGTTTTCTATCAAATTATTTTAAAAAATTTAATCTTGAAGAAAAAGAAAAAATAAATAAATACTAATATTTATAGGTGGTGAAGAGTTTACATAGGGAATTATAAAGTTGTAACCTTAAATTGCGCAAGTAATAAATAATTTCCTCTTACATCATTAGAGGATCGTCATATTTTATATGTGTAACCTATTTTAAAAATTTTATTTTTATTTCTGTGAAATTTAACATTAACAAGTGAGCCTTTTTTTTTCTTTTTTCAGTCATTATGTATGTATAATAAGAACACAATGATATAATATACTTTTCTGTTTTTTAATATAAAATGTTTAAAGTTTTTATACATATTAATAAAACAGTAAAAATGATTAATGATTATAATAAATGAGAATAAAATAGAGATATAATTGTCAAAATGTCATTTTATACATGAAAATTCTAAAACTTCCCATAATTTAAAACAAATAGAATTGGCTAAAAATACTCTATTTAAAAAAAGGAGGAAGTATATTGTATGGTATATAACCTATGGGATATATATAGTATATTTATATATATTCTATATATAAATGGATCATGAAAATGCGTAGAAATATATATATATAAAATGTGAAGATTGGAAACATAATTTTGGAAAGAAGTTGCAGAGAAAGGTAAAGAAGGATTACTTGATGACAGTTTACAAAGTTTGGAGTTTTGTGAATGATTTCAGGGATTATATGACCTCTACGTTTATTTTGTTTATGTCTCACTTCTTTATATTAAAAAGTCGGTTCCACATATCCAATTTTATTATTTATTTATTTTATAATATTATCGAATTTTCGTATTTTAAAATTTTTATTATAAAAAAAATAGAGTGCACTGCTAAATTATTTTTTTCAACTTTAAAATATATATAGAATTATCAGAAATAGAGAAACACGAATGGCCCATTAGCTCAGTTGGTTAGAGCGTCGTGCTAATAACGCGAAGGTCGCAGGTTCGAAACCTGCATGGGCCAATTTACTTATTTTTTCCGTATTTTGCATTTATGGGCCTAAAATAGTAAAAGCCATTAATTAGCCTATTTACTGTATTTATTTATTATACATAGCCTCAACGAAATGTAATGTATATATTTTTTTTGGATTTTAATCTATTGTGAAAAACAAATAAATAAACAGATTACAAAGATTTGAAAATTCTCTCTTATTTGTGTTTTACAACATGATATGATATAATTTTTGGGGGTCTTTAATAAGGGGTTTCTAAAAACCAACAAATTGGGTATACTGAGAATAAGCAAGGGACTGCATAGCAATGGGTGCTCGAGTCACTTCATCAGGTAACTCGAACGCATCCACTAATTCTTTCGCTACATTCCTCACTTGGAAACTCAAATACTCCGTTAGCTTATGAATCGCCTGCACACCACACACACACACACATACTTCATTATACACAAGTTCAAAACTCAGCTAAAATCCACCAAACAAGAAATGAAACGAAGATGAACTCAGTGATTAGATGTGGTCAAGGACAAACCTTTGCTTTGTTAGGTGCCACGTAATCCACGTTACGGTAAGTTCCGATGTCTTTCCAGATACGGTCAAGTGCGTAGAGATCACAGACTAGTTTCAGAGCAGCTTTCGAACTAGGGTCAGGACAGCTAGTAGGAGACAAAGTCAAGAAACAAGAAAGAGTTTATAAGGAAACATCATTTGAGAATTTGACTTTATGTAATGAAGGTAATGAAGTTTTTTTTTTCTTACTTCTGAACAGCTTCAATGAACTTGGCGAGGATAACAGATTCAATGTGAGATTCTGCAAGTGTCAAGAGGTGATTCAAGCATCTGTTCCAGGCACCGAAATTGCCGAGAGTCTTGGTGTGTTTTCGGAGTCTAACGGCAACGCTTTGTAGCAGCCGTGAAGTTCGGTGCTGAAGAGACAAATGTAAAGAACAAGTGTGACTTGAAAGTAACGAGAGAGTTAGCAAAGGATATATATAGCACAGAAGTTAAGATAAGCTAACCCGGAAAGCATCAAGCTGGAACTTAGGATCTCTTAAATGATCTTCACCTTCCCATCGTGCAGTCACGGGATTTGGTTGAGCTAAGTAAGTGTTCATTGATTCTCTCAAGTAGCTCCATGTGACAGTTAATGTCCCACCTTGGAACTTCTCTTTGTATTGCTTCAACAAATCCATTGCTACCTAGAAGACAACCCAAGTTTTCGAGAAACTTAGAATCTATATGAAATATTCACAAGAGAAGCAAAAGTTTCTTTAAGGACCTGTTGAAGAAGCACTGTGTTATCTCCTTCAAATGTCTGGAAAATGTCATGATCATTTCTCAAGTCTCCAAATCGGTTAACAGCTGCGTAACCATGTCCTCCACAGGCTTCTCTGCAGACTGAAAGTGCTTTTGCTGTGTAAGATGTTACATATGATTTAAGTCCAGCTGAGAGTGCGTGGACGTCAGCGACTAATTGCTCGTCATGACTCTTCTTCATCTCCGCGTATTTCTCCACAAGATAGACAGTTGCAAAGTGATATGCATAGGTTGAGGCAAGCATGGGCATGAGCTTATGTTGTTGAGACTGATAATCGAGAATACTGACCTCAGGTTGCTTTGGGGGACCAAATTGCTGCCTAAGTAGTGAATAACGAATGGCGATAGTTGCAGAAACTTTAAGGACGCCAACAGATGCATACGCAAGACCAACTCTGCCACCTACTAGTTCCCCAAGTGTTGCTCCGAATCTTTTGTTAATGGTTGGTAGGCTACTTGTATACTTCCCATCACGAGACACATCTCCAAAACGATTGAGAAGATTATCCCGGGGAATTCTCACAGAACGGAATCTTAGAGCACCGTTATCCACTCCATTTAGACCCACTTTATGGCCACAATCTTGAATTTCAACACCTGGGAGTGTCTTATGGGTCTGCATATCCCTTATTGGGACGATGAAGGCATGAACACCCATATCTGAGGTGCCTTTGGAATCATGAGTTGGTAATATGAGTCTAGCGAAGACAGTAGCAAACTTTCCATGAACTGCAGCATTGCCTATCCACCATTTGATGGCTCCATCATTAGGTGTGTCAATTATGAATTCATCTGTAATGGGATCGAATGTGGCTGTGGTCTGGAGACCTTGAACATTTGACCCTTCAAGGAACAAAGATCAACAGTAAGTAACGAGCATGACGTTAGAATGCTGAGGCAATAGATAATAAACGAGAGGCATCAATTCTCATCACTCACCATGGTGGAGTTCAGTCATGGCAAAGCAACCTGTGTACTCCATGTTATCAATGCCGTCGAAATACTTGTCTCTATGCTTCTTGGTTCCCAAATTGATCACAGAACCTCCCCAAAGACTGCAAAAATCTAACATATCTCATCAAAACCTTTCATGATAAACCCAGAAATCGTCTAAAACCCTACCGATACAAGAAGAGAATCCAAGATCAAATGTCCATCGAGAAATTATACCACAGACACAGAATTTCAAAACCCTAAATCCAATAACGAAGCAACTAAAACCAAAATCAGAGACTAATTCTCTAATTTACTGTGGAAAATTAAAAATGATCTGTAAAGTTGAGTTGCTAACCTGAATTGTACGCCCATCTTAATCCCAAGCGACATATCCACACTTCCAACAGCTTCCATAATAGCGAAATACTTAGCTGGATCTTCCGCTACATACCTAAACGGCCGTATCCCAGCTTCTCGTACAAGCGCTAACAGCTGCCTCATACACAATTCCCGATACTCATCCTTCGAAATCTCAATCGGGGTCTGCAAATCTGGACGAGAATTATAAAATTTAAAAATCTCCTCCTGTATATCCCTGTGTTTTCCCCTCATGTAAAGCGACAACGACTGATCATTGACCTCAAGCTTCTTTGACCGCGCCGCACACACCTCCGTTTTCACCAACTGAAACGGCATCGCTACATCCGGGAAAAGATGCGACGACAATCGCTCGATCCTCCTCGCCGCAGATAATTCCTCCTCCGCCATCGGATTCAACAGCCGCGATTCCATTTCGACAAATTTCAAAATTAATCTGACCAAAAATGAAAAATATCAAATTATGATATAAGAGACTGCTTTCACGGCGAGGCAAATGACGTGGATAGATCATCATTATACACGTGTCAATCTCTAAGTGGATAAAAAATTTGGCAACTTTTTTTCTTTCCGAAATGATACTTATTACCAATTTGGCGCGCCTCTCGAGGATAACATCATTGTCAGATAAGATTTATTTTTGGCTTTGACGTTTTAAACGACACCGTTTTGATACAGTTTATTATTGGGCTTTAATTTTAAATAGGCCTGAATTTAATTAATCCAGCCCATTAAGGAGTGTGGGACCGCGTATAAGATTTATTTTTGGCTTTTGACATTTAAAACGACAGCGTTTGATTGTTTGTTACTGGGCTTTTATTTTAAATGGGCCTGAATTTAGTTAATCGAGCCCATTAAGAAGTGCGGGACCGCGCGCAGACCTCTGAGCTCGACGCCAAATTGTAATTCGAATCGCTTGTAAAAAGAAATCTAAGATCGGAAACTGCGCAGGGTTCCCGCCTCAAGGAACATCAAAAGCCCTAATTTTTCTCCGATTAAACGAAGATTTTCTTCGGGAGTAGCCACTGACGGATGCCATTAATCCATTGGTTAGTAAACGAAATAGTCAATCGATTTTGTCTTTGTTGTTTTTTTAGGGTTTTGTTTCTCTAGTTATACGAATCGCTTTATTTCAGTTTGTTGATTGCGAATTGAGGTTTTCGAAGTGAGTTTTGTTTCGAGTTTCTTTATGCGGCTTTCCATCTTTTGATTTTTTAGGGTTGTTTTGCTTTCAGGTGTAAACAATTTGTTTTCCCTGTATATTAGCTTGAATCCGATGAAATTTTTTGATTTTGGAAATTTTTTTATTGCCTTCTTTGTTTAAATCTTAAAGTTATTCTTCTTTTTTGCTTTGTTGTGGTTGATTCTTAAGATGACTGGAGATAGCTGCAACTTAGTGTCCAAGGAAACAAGATCCGTTTTGTGTGATATGACTAATGTTCCAAGCAAAAGAGGGATTTCATCGATTTTGGGTGATTTGCTTCTGAAATCTGGAGATGATTCTGGTAAAAGCGTTGCTCGTGAAGGCTCAGGAGTAAAGTTTTCTAAGAGATTGTGTTTAGTTGTAGATGATTTGGTTAAGGAAAGTTCTAGAACTAGTGATACAATTGAAGGATCTTCATCAGATGATAAGAACAGCTCCGGTGATTCACCTGTCAATGGTGGCTCCAATAAACTAAAACTTGTTGATGGACAAGAATCTCAAGAAGCAACCAATGTAAGTGTTGATGCTGCAATGAATGATGATTGCTTAAAGGAGAGCTGCATATCGATAAAACCTGTGCAGATATGTTCAGAACTTGATCAGAAAGACTGCAAGGAGGACACAAAGGTATCAGTTGTTGCGAATCAAAGCAATGCTAGTGATCAAGACTTGACGAAATCTGTGTTTAGTAGCAGCAATAGTGAAATCAAGACAAGTGAAGACCAGGAACTACCTAATTCTCAGACTATTACCTTTACTCTCAACAGATGCTCGAATGCTGATACTGCGGGGATTATAAACCACGATATGGAAACTGATGAGCTTAAATCTTGCTCTTGCTCTTTTTGCCTAAAAGGTAGTCTGAATTCTCTTATTGTTTTATTGTTTAAGCTATATCTCTTTAGTTGTTCTAACTTTATCAAATGTGTTCTTCAGCTGCTTATATCTGGTCAGATCTTCATTATCAAGACATCAAAGGTCGATTATCAGGTAATTTCCACAGAATTCAGAGTCGATTACTATACGAATTCCTTGATTCTAGTCATATAATTCAAGTTTTCTGAAACATAACAGTGTTGAAGAAGAGTCAAAAAGAAGCAAATAACTTGATTCAAAGGAACAGTAGAAGAATGCCAATGGAGATTCATGGATCTACAAACTCAAATAACTCTGCAAAACTTGAATTTGATCTAATGGGTCAATGGACATCACTGTTTCTTAACATGGAGGGTATTCTAGCTCGTGAAGGCACTCGCCTTGTAAGTTCTTTAATGCTTTCATTTGCCAAAAAAAGTGTTCTTTTTGTCTATAAACTGTTGAAATTTTGAGTTTTTGTGAGTGATGTTTTGTTGTTTTGGATCATTGTTTTTGCAGCAAAATAGCTTTGTTGGTATGAAAGAATTGCGTGAAAATTGCAAGATGGATTTAGAGAAATCAATGGAATCGCCACAACACAAGAACTGATATGTATCTAGTTATGTTTCGTTACTGAAACAAACGTTAAGAAACTATCTTCTTTGTCTCTCCGTACATTTCATGTGTTAATGCCTAATTAAAAGGAACCTTTTCTCCTTTGTTCTCTCCATTAATAGTTGTTTAACTTATTTGTGTTTATTAACCAGAAAAAAATGACTAAATTCTAATTATTGATATATTATTTATTATAAAAATTAATTTAGTTTTCGATTTGTAAAAGTTAGGGAAATAAAATTAATTTATTTTGCATATGATAAATTAATAGGTATCATACTAAATAAATTCGACAAATAGTATTACATTTATAAACATTAAGATTTATTATAATATATTTTAGAAATAAAGTATTAGATTAATTTTTGTAGTAAATAAAATATTGAATTGACATTTGATGATAGTAGGTGATTTTATAATCATTTACTCTACTAACTCATTTTTTTTTTACATTTTGAGAAAACAAGTTACAAAATTCATATTTTTATATTATTAAATTTGTAAAGTTAATGAATGTGCGTCCCTATGTACTATATAGATTACTTTTTTAAATGGAAAATAAGTATTTTTTGTATAAGATAAATGCAATGTTTTAAACAATAATAAATAATTGAAATACAACAAAGGTCAAATGAAATGATTTTTAAGTACATATATGGGTTTATTATTTACACTATAAAACTATAATTAAGGCTTCGATATTTTTCTATTGGTTAAGTAGTTGAATAAATGATTAATGTCCTTACCTAATTAATAAAATAATGTACTTATTAGGACAAAAATAATGTTTTAAACACCAAATTATAGTTCAATTTATTTACACTATGAAACGATAAATTAATGATTATATATTTTTTCTTTTACTTTTAAGAAATAATGAACGTTTTATTTTGTGGTATATTATTAACATATTTTGATTATAAATTCAGAAGTCACCCACATTATATTATTTGTCATCATTTAAAATATATGCTAAATTATATAACTTATATATTTTGTTACTCTGCATAATTAAATAGTATGGTCTAATTAATGTTTTTATAACTTTGACTTTTAAGTTTTATACATTGTGATTTAAATTTGTAAGTAATGGAATTAACATAGTTTTGACATAATTTTAAACTATATATATATATATATATGAGAAACAATGATGTTGCTAAGGAATAAAATCTTATATAAAAATAAGATACGTATCAAATATGAATTAATTAAAAATATGGTTGTCCACGCGTAGTGATAATGAATAGAGGTCAATGAATGATGATAAACCATAATATTATAAATAATGATTAGCTACCTAATTATGGTTATTAGATTAGTAATTAAAGAATAGAGGATAATCGATTTTGACATGCAAAAGTCAACTTTTAGCCATTTTTTTAATTAAAATGCATGCCGTTTTTATTCCATCTTCAAACTTTATTTTAAGGTTTTGACTTCATTTTTGCAATTTCCATGCGGTTATAATTACATTCGGCCGGTTAAAGTTTCGGTTTAGTTTTAATTTTTTTGTTGTTCTTTATATACAAAAAGTGGTTAAATAAATATACTCTACTTGATTAATGCTTTTAACGTATTTGCACGTATAAATCTCTCCTTTTTTTGAATGTCACCGTGTATCATCTTTTATTTTCAATTTATAAATTTTATTTTAGTTTTTCTAATTATATGGGCTAATAACTAGACGAAAACCAAATGTAATTCGTAAATATTAATTCATTTGAACAAAAATAAATATCTAAACATTTTTATTTTTTCGAGTTAAAAAAAAGTTACAAACACATGATAGTATTCTTTATTGTTATTATTATTTAATTTGTAACACTAAAGAACGACTTCAATATATAATAAATATAAAAATATCTCCGAAAGGCAGAAAAAATATAAAGCCGATTAAGAATTTGAAAATCCAGAAATAATATTTTAATATTTTATAATATATCATACATTGCCCATTTTTTTTCTATGTAGACATTGACTCATTTTTCCTCATATATTATAGTTTGACATTAATTGAACCTACATAGTGTTTTATATATACTATGTTATCTTATAAAAAAAAATGTTGTATTTTGAATATAAGTAAATATGTCAAAATGTATAAAAATAAAATGTAACCGAATTCACATTAAATAAATATTTGGTCGGTTTTGTAGGAACCAACGAGGAACTAAACAACTTTGTTCTTCCTCTGCTAAACACTCGAGAAGAAGAGACTGTTTTTTTTTACTTGGTTTATTTTACAAGTCAATTCCACGTAGGATACGACAACGTGTGTACACGTTGAAGCGGGACCCACTTATTTTTTCCTTATGGGGCCCTTTTATCTCCTTAAGCAAACCTTATTGGTTAAAGTTTTATACAAATTAGTAGTACAAAATATATAGATATAGGTTTAATTTTTATTTCTAATGTAGTTTTTTGTTACATATTTCTAGAATTTTCACTTAATAAAAATTAAAATGTTTTGTTTCCACAACAGAAAAAATAATGTTAGCATTATTTTTTATATATATAATACATATCTCGTGAACAATGGATAGCTTTTAATTATGTACATATATGTTATTTACATTTTTCTAAATTTTATATATAAACTATAAATCTAAATGTAGGTCAAAAAACTATGGGATAATGGCAATTTATACCCTTAAAAATTTTGGATTGGCATAAAATACCCTCCAGTTTAAAGTTGGCAAATCGTACCCTGTAAAATGTTTTATGGCTAATTCTACCCTCCGTTAATCTTCATTTAAAACGTCGTTAACATTAAACGATGAGGTTTAATTTAATGACAAAAAATTATTCATATACATTAAAATAACACAAAAAATAGAAATTAGAGTTTAAACAAATTTGGGGATTTTGTTGAGAGAGAAAGAGATTCAGCCATGGGATCTTGAAATCGCCGAAGTTTAACGGAAATCGGCGACTGAAATCTTGAACTCGGTGACTCAAGTTCGAATATGCCTTTGAGGGAGTGAAATCGGAGTTTGAGGGA
>KE151945.1:356844-368104 GCA_000411095.1 Aethionema arabicum | reverse complement strand
ATATATATATATATATATATATATATATATATATTCAAACTCTAATCATTACATATAAAAATACAAATTAATGTTACAACGAATTTTATGAATTATCGAATTCTAATGTTCTTAAATCTCAATTTTGGTATATTTAATTTCACACCGATGTGAAAACATAATAAAAAGCTAAAATTTCATTAATCTAAACAAAAAAAAAACACTTTTTTAAATATTTCGCATAAATTTAATTGTTATGGTGTAATATATGTATAGTTAAACGATGATGATGACGATAAGTGTGTATTTACGGTTTACATACGAACCGGTACGGTATGGAAAGCCGGTACAGACTCAGTCATAAGTCTTCGTCTCTACGATAATTACGGTCAAGAATCAAATATCTCTGATTTAGTATCATGGGGAGGTTTAATGGGTCCATTTCACGATTATTTCGAGAGGGGTAATCTCGACATTTTCACCGGTAGAGGTCGTTGCTTACCTGGACCGGTTTGTGCAATGAATTTAACATCAGATGGGTCCGGTTCACATCATGGTTGGTATTGTAACTATGTAGAAGTTACAGTGAGTAAAAATCAAAGAGGTTGTTCACAAGAAAAATTCACCGTTGAGAATTGGTTAGCTCGAGATACGTCGCCGTATGAATTGTTTGCGGTTAGAGAACAATGTTCCGATTTCGTCACGAAAAATTAATGGACCGTCATTTTATTTTTTTTAATATAAAAAGATTGGGATTTGATGTTAGCACGATGGGATTTTGAAGTTTTATTTTATTTTTTTTGATGTTAAAGAATGGATGTTAAGTGTGTGATTGGGATTTTTATTTTATATTTTGGATTTAGAGGAAAATGTCAACAAAATGTGTTATTGGGGTATCAAATTGTTTGACATTTTTGTGATTTGTAAGTTGTTTAAAATCGAATAAAAATAAAGAAAGACGTGAGATATTCAAAATTTATATTAAAGTTTAGGACATATTTGATTTTGCATCTATTTATTTTTTAGTTGATTTAGGTTTATCTATTAACATATAATTAACATTTTTTAATTAAACATTTTAACATAATATATTGTAATTACTCGAGTATTTACTTATGGCTTTAGACTATGTATCATTAAGGCCCAATTTATATATAATTATCAGCCTATTAACGGCCCAATTAGAACACCCACTAAAGTAAGATGAGAACTAAAATTATGGATCAAATTTTGTTTTTTTGTTTTTTTGTTTTTAAATTAAATGTAAAGCTAAATACAATATATCACCACAATTTCTATACAACCAATTTAATCATCCCCAAAAAAAAAAATCATAAAGAATCACACTTTTTTGTCATTTATCCGTCACCGGAGCAAAGATAAAGTTGATCAAAACAAAGCATTTGCCGGTGGTTGTTTCTCATGTACGGTGGTTGTTCATCGCCGGCAAAAATGATCAAGAATCATGTCCACGGCGTTTGATAAGTTGTTGTTGAGCCTCTGATAATCCTCTAATCACTTCTTCATCTTCCGGCGTCTCTTTTCTTAATACCTCATAGTCTCCGGCCACCGCGTCCCAATTTCCGATCTACACCACAAAACATTATATTTACACATTATAGTATTAACATTATATTTAAAGATCGATCATAGCAATTTTATTAGTGAAAAAACTTTTGACTATCAAAATAGTTATTTTTTAATTTTAAAATTTATAACCCAAATTTTTAAACCAAATCAGATTTTTAAATCAAAATTAACTCCTATTTTCTTAATTAAACCTAAAAATATAATTGAAATTTTAGTTTAGTTAGACTGTAATTTCAAATTAAATTTGAATTTTCAGTTTAAAATACTCTAGTTATTAGGATTTATGATTTAAAAAATTCAATTTTCAAAATTGAAGTTTAAAAACACTTATCGAGGGAAAAATAGAGGAATTACCTAAAATGCCCTAATTTTAGCATTTTTTGCAAATGTCCTCTTTTTGTAGGGTTTACCAATTATACCCTTAGGTCTATTGTTCTGATATTTTTGCAAAAAATGTTTGAATGAGAAAATTTTCTAAAAATCAATTATGCAAAATGTCCTAATTGAATACATTTTTGCAAATTTTTTATAAAAGTGTGAGGGTATACCACTTATAATATTGGGTATAATGTTATGGCATTTTTGCAAAAAATGCATGATTAGGGCAGTTTTGCAAAAAAAACTTGAATGAGGACATTTTTGCAAATCTCCAAAATAAAAAACACTTTTAATAGTTTAACTTTTTTCGCCAAACAAAAATAATTCAAATTTGAAAATATTTTATATGATAAAAATCCCCCAAATGTTTCTATTTATTGCTAATTAACCCATTGGTAATGCTTTCAAAACCGGACTATAAGTTAAACCGGACATGGTTTGGGGTCACAAACCGGACTAGAAGTTAAACCAGACTAGAAATTAAACCGGACTAGAAGTTAATCACTATTTCTCCATTGATTTAGTTAGAAACTTACCTTGGCATTACAATCAGCTCTTCTCAGGCGAGCTTTACGGTACCCCGGCCTGACCGAGAGGGCAGCCGAGCAATCCTCAACGGCCTTATCGAACTGACCCAACTTTGACCGAGAAGCTGCCCGGTTACAAAGCAAAACAGAGTTTCTTGTGTCATGGTCTAATCCTTCTCCATAAGCAGCACAAGCTTCTTGGTACCGACCGGCTTTAAACAACTCGTTTCCTCTGAACCGAGCCTCGGTTACAGCTTGTGCCCGCCGCAATACCATCCCTACTTCCCGGTTATTCCTGTCTAGCTTACCAGCTCGTTCTATTGCCTCCACTGCTTCATCAAATCTGATTAAAATCAAGAATATTAAACCGGGATTTCAATTTTTCACCGGTACATAGTCTATACCGGGTTAAAACAAGAAATTGTAAAACTAAACCAAATCAAGATTTCAAATTAACCGATTCATTCTCTATACCGAGTTTATAGAAGGGGAAAAAAATTAAGAATTGCTTAGTTAAACCAAATCAAAATTTCAAAGCTAACCGGTAAGTACTCTATACCGGGTTAAATCAAGAACATAAATCAAGAATTGGAATACTAAACTGGCATTTCAAAATTTATTGGTGAACACTCTAGACCGGGTTAAAATAAGAAAAAAGGCAAGGAATGAGTTGATAAACCCGGGATTTCATGGACCGGTAAATAATCTATACCGTGTTAAAACAAAAAAACATTTAAAAAAATTGCTATACTAAACCGGAATTTCACAATATTCAAAAACTTGATAGGAGAACACTCTATAACCGGGTTAAAACAAGAACGTAAATCAAGAACTAGAATACTAAACCGGTAAATCAAGAATTGAGATACTAAACCGAGATTCCAAAATTGACCGGGAAATATACTCTAGTCTCTATACCGTGTCAAAACAAGAAAAAAGGCCAAGAATTGAGCTACTAAACCGGGATTTCACAGTTCACTTTCTAAACCGGGATTTCACAATTCACTTTCTAAACCGGGATTTCACAATTGACTTTCTAAACCGGATTTATAAAAAAACCAAGAATTGCAAAGAACACCAAACAAGAACTTACCTGCCAGACGCCAAATGAACCTGAGCTCGTACAACCAAGAAACCAGCATAACCGATCGGTCCATAATACTTAGTACTAATTTCGACATCAAAAACAGGACATTTGGACAAAGATTCATCAGCTTCTTGATGTCTATGTGTCTTTAACAAAGCTTCAGCTTGCAATGCATAAACCTGAGGAGCTGCATCAGCTCCTGAAGATATTGTCTTACTTGTCTCTAAAATCAAACTATTCCAATCTCTTAATCTCTTTGCTTCTGTACACTTACTCAAATTTGTCTGTACATTTTTCGCCTTTGCAATATCTTCTTGATCAGCTTCTGGTCCCGAATGCTTAAAATGATATATCGATTTTTCCACTTCTCCTAACCTAAATCAATTTCCACAATCTTAGAAACCAAAATTTCATTAAAAAAGAGTGGGATATCGGCGAAAAAATCATGAACTTTGTATTTTTGACGAAAAAAAAATGATGAGTATAAAATTAGACGAAAAAGACATTCCGTTAAATTTCTATTAGCTTCTAGTTAAACGAAAGGGAAAATGACTAAGAAAATCAGCAATTTTTAGCATGTGTTAAATTAATGTTTTAACTATCGCAACAACTAATTTAATACTCTAACAATGTTTTTGAACAATAAAACTTAAATTTATCTTCTAAAGTTTTTTTTCGCAAAATGTATTCTAGGGTTTTTCTCGTTAAATTTCAAACTCCAGTGTTTTTTTTCGCCAAATCACCTAACTCCAGGATTTTATTTTTGCCGAACTATAAAGTTGAGAGTTTTTTTCGCCAAAATACAAAATCTAGGGTTTTTCGCTGTTATCCCTGAAAAACTTTCAAAAAAATGTTTGAAAATTCCGGTTTACCTGAGATACAAGTTACCCAACCGATGATGTGCTCTATGATAATGTGGTTCAATCCTTATAGCTTCTCTACATTCAAAAACCGCTTCAAGAATTTGTCCTAAAGCTGTTAAAGCTGCACTCTTATTGCTCCGGTACGCAGCCTTATTCGGATCAATCGCAATCGCTGCATCGTATAACGCTAACGCTTCTGCGAAATTACCGTTCTTGTAATCCTCATTTCCCATTATTTTCAACGTTTCTGGATCCATTCTTGTCGAAATTGCTCTACATAAAGATTCTTTTACCGGTTTTGCGGCCGGGGCCGGGGCCGGGTCGTTAGCCCTTTTGGTAGCGTAGGTGTTTTGGACCGTTTGTGGTCCGGGTTGTTGTCTTAAGTTACCAAGATTACCAAATAACATTACATTACTAGATGATGCACGAACTAATGAACCATTAGATCCTTTTGCTTTTTGATGATCATTGATCATATTTTCTAACTCACCTGATAAACCAATTGCTTCTCTTGGTACTTTTCTTCCTTGTTGTTGAATTGATCCAATGATGTTATTACTTTGTTGTTGATTTTGATTCCCATATGTCCCCATTTGATGATTTGTTGGGTATTGATTTGAGACAGGTCTTGAAACCGATCTTTGATTTTGATTCTGATTCTGATTTCGCTGAATTTGAGTCTGGTTTTGATTGCGGATTGGCTCAATTGTGATCTTGTGATCGTCCCGGGGTTTTGTTGGATTTAGGTCGTTACCGGGGGATTTAGTGAATTGGATATGGGTGGTTGGGGTCGTGGTCGCGGCCGTGGAATTACTTTTGTGGCTACCGTTATCGGTGATGGAGGTTGATTTCTTGGACCACAAGCCACGTCTACCGAACATTACATTCAATAAACCGCAGCCCGATCTTCGCTCCGCGGCCACGCCGGTCTCCTCCATGATTAGAGGAAGAAATCGAAACCGGAGAAAAGAAGAAGATTGGGGGAAAAAATTGGGAGGTTTATAGAGAAGATGACATTTTTGTTATGAAGAAGAAGAAGGAAGAGAGATGTCTTTGATTGACCAGAATGTGAAGAGAAAAAGAATCTTTTTCCAGTTTTGTCTTTGTGTCATAAATTTTATAAGAAATGTCATTTTAATTTTCATCATATTAAAAAAGGAAACTAATAATTTAGTTTTTTTTTAAATTACTGGAAATGTTTATTTTGTTATTAGATGTCAAATTAGTTGTTGGTGACTTTCAAAAACAATATGCCACTGCATCAACTTTTATTTATTTTTTAACTCTTTTAAAATTTGCAGTTTTTTTTATATATATATCTGTGGTTGTTGCTTGATGACTTGGTCATGTACAAGAGAGGAAATATTTAAACAGAAAGTGGGAGATTTGTCCGAAAATCAATCCGTGTTTTTTTTTTCTATAAATTTAAAATTCGCTACAAAAATAATTATTTTTAGATGATTTTATGGAGTGCACGTATTACAAAATTGTCAAAGACACGTATTGAAAAAACAAAAATAAACCAAAATAACGCTATTACATAACCGAAACAAACCAAATTAAACCGAACCAACCCGGTTAATTAATTATCAGCATCTTTGAGTTTATGCTTCACTTTCATCTTCAAGATAGCATTTGCTGGGTTAAGTCCTTTAGGACAAGTAGCCGTACAATTCTTGATAGTTCTACATCTATACAATCTAGTTTCATTCTCTGTTATTGCTTCTAACCTCTCCTTTGTGAAATCGTCACGACTACATTTAATAAACACAACAAATTAGTACAATGGTCAAACCGGACGAAACATTCGCCTCGGCTCCCAATTTATATCAGCCCCCGAATTTTATATTTTCCTTTGTAAATTTTTTTTTGTTTGTTTTATGTAAAATAGTGATCCCAATTTTCGATTTTGTCTTAGACCCTCGGAATTTGATCATTCAATCAAATAAATAAAATTATTAACACATTTATCCATAAAAAAATTGACATATAAATAAATTTACCTGTCGTTGATCCAACGATAAGCTTGGAGAAGAGCGGCTGGACCGGGAAACTCTTCGGGGTTCCACCAGTACGATGGACATGAAGTGGTACAACATGCACATAGTATACATTCATAAAGTCCATCAAGTTTATTCCGATCTTTTGATGATTGTATGTGTTCACGTCCGTTATTTGGTGCCTTTTTTGTTTTTAACCATGGCTCAATTGATCTTTTTATTTGTTTCCAATACACAAAAAAATTAAACAAAATGTGGTTACACATTACATAAAAGTTGCAGTTTCACAGAATTATGATTTGAAAAAATACACTAGATTTTACTAACAATCACATGTCGTAGATAAAAACAATCATCTAATTTTAAGCAAAAACAATCCTCCCTCCGTTATTTAAATTTTAAAGTTTTTGCACACTGATTAAAAAAATATATGAAATACTTATTTTCACCTCATGTTTTATTATTTATTTCAAAAATTGACCAAACTAAGTATGTAGAAGAAAAAGATAAAAAAATAAATAAATGTCAATTTGAGAACATCACTTATTTTAAAACAAAATTATTCCTCTTAAACTTCAAATAATAAAAACAGAGGGAGTAAATGATAAACAATCATTAGTTATTTTTTTTGCACAAGTAGTAAATTGTTTCTTTATGATACTTTAGACACCGGGATTCGAATTTGTGCACCAATTTGACTATTGAACCGGATTTATGGTCCAAATTGATGCCAATCATTAGTTTTGGTTAATTTTTTAACAAGCAAACACTTTTGGCCAAAAAAATAAATTTTAGCAAAAAGAAAAAATCATATCAAATAAAAATAAAACTATAATCCAACAATTGGTTTTCTTTTGTGGGAAATTATGTGCCCCAACAAACACCCTAGTACATAATTAAATTGAAAATTTAGTAAAAATTCAGGTACGAATATTCTATTAAATCAAAATAAATGTTATGCTAAACCATGTATCGTTTCATTTTACGTGATTCCGCAATTCAACAACAGAATAAGACCATATATAGTGTTTGCTTACTTGTATTGTTGATAGAAGTTGGTGAGATCGACGACAAGATCTTTGATGACATACATATGAGGCAAAGGAGTAATCATCGTCGGCTTCGATGTATCGGAATCTATAGGTTTTAGACAAGCAACAGTGTTTGTACCATCTATGTTCATCGAACATGATCCACATATTCCTTCTCTACATGATCTTCTATAACTTAAACTCCCATCTTCTTCTGCTTTTATCTTCTGCAACACATCTAAAACCTAACCAACAAAATTTTAAATCAATTAATATAAATTAAAAGTATAATTAATGACACATTTTATACCCTTCAAAATAAATTTAACATAACAAATCTTCTATTTTTTTAGCAACCGCTGTTATAAAAAAAATGTAACAATAGTGTTACCTTGTAATTTATTATGTCGTGTGTTTTAAATTTAGAAAGGAAAAACATATTAAAAAAACACATAAATTTTAAAATTGTTGAAATAATTTATATATGGTATATATTTTTACTATTTTAAAAAAATAAATAGAAAAATATTTTAAAAAATTGGTTTTACCAAATTTTTTTTTAAAGTATAAAATATCAAACACATAATTTTTTTTTTGGCCATATATCCTGTCTAGATTAAACATAATAAATTCAAGAATTTAAAGTAATTTTATTACCATTGGACCACAAGTGGAGAGATCAACAAAGAAAGATTGAAGAAAAGGTTTAGAGTTAGGCTTATCAGGATTCCATCTATATATCTTAAACTCTTTGGTCATGTTTTTTTCTTTGGTTGCTGTTTCATGAGACTTTAAAGCTTCTTTTGATAGTCCTTGAGCTGCTTCGTGTCCTTTTAATATCTTAAAATCTCCTCCGCTGCTGCCGCCGCTGCTAATACATCGGTGGTGGTGATAGAGTGATGACGGTGTTAGAGAGTTGATTCTTGGCCGGAGCAGGCGCAAGATAGTCGACATTTTTTTTTTTAATGAAGTTTATTTTTTTGGTTAAATTTGTTTTTGTGGGGGATTTTGTGCATGGTGATGTATACGTGGAGTGTGTTTATGTAACTCGTGTTATGTGTGTGTACACGTGTTTGATTATGGGTTTTTGTTAAGGCCCATATTAGGCCCATGGAAAAACCTTGGGAAATTATATTGCAATATGGAAAATAATTCAATTTTATTCGGCTTGGATTGGAAGAGTTTGGAAAAAAAAAAGGGTTGGAAGAGTTTATGATAGTTTAATTTGATTTTTTTTTTCCATCGGTTTAATCTGATTTGTGTTCGGATTTTTTTTAATAATTTTGATTGAATTATTAATTTTAACTAGCGGTATTGTATTATAACGTATGATTAAATTTATTTGTACTATATATGTTTTTAATTAAAGCTATTAGATATTAATTGTTATTTTTTTTTTTTGTAAATTCTAGTTTATTTAGTGATTTGAGATTCTTTTTTTTAATTTAATTTTAAAAACAATATGATATATTGCATTTTATAACGATATGGTTGATTTTATTTCATCTAATTTCAAGCAATTACTTTAAATTGGTAATTTGCTATTACAATTTCATTTGTTTTATTGTTTTGATTTGAATTTAATTTGTAAGAATGATGTAACGTGTTGTATTCAGAACGATTTGGTTTGATTTTGGTTTAAGAAAAATCAATGTAAACCGGTTTGATTTGGTTTGGTTTTCGTTTGTGTTGAGTGGTCCCTAACCAATATTGTCGATAGATTTTGGTCAAAAATGTTTGAAAGAGAGGAGGATTTGTCAATGGCATTGGATCTCGAGCTTATTAAACAAAACAACACTAACATTTTTTGCAACAATAAGTCAACGGTCCAATTGTTGTCTGAAGGAAAGTGTGCCACGTGGCATATCTATAGAAAAGCACCACTTTTGACTAATCTCAAATCCTGATCTTCTCTTCGTGGAAATCGAAATTACTACTTATTTTGTTAAATTTCGATTTCATGAATAATCATAACTATTTATTTTAACAAAAATATAAATTATACTCAAAGCAAAACTTGCCCAATATATTGCTTATTAGTTTGAAATTAATTTTTCTAAATTTTAAAAGTTAAATAATGGTATTTGAAAGAAAAATATATAGTTGTTTTGTATGTACATTTGTCTTTTTTTGTTTAATTTAGTTAAATAATTTTAAAAAATTAATAATTTATGCTATGGTTCCGTTTTAATTAGTTTTTGAGTACTTATATTTATTTTAAATAACTAATTCTTTTTTTTAATTCATGAAATTATACTTAGCTTGAATATTCTTTAATAAGAATTTTTTTTAAAAAAAAAATTGTGTTAAATTCACCTGAAAGACAATTATAGATTTAGAAGAAAACAAAAGTAGAAAAATATAAACGAGTGAAAGATGAATCATCATAGATTTCGTCATAGTGGTGTCTAATCACATTGCTATTAAAAAAGTTAAAGAATTATCGAATGGCTTCTTGGAATTTGGTCTTTGATTAAATACCATAAATTTTGGATAATTAATTACTTTAATAGTATAATAATCTTATAAAAGTATATAATTACGGTGGTGGAGTTGAGCTAAACATTTTGTATTTTATATTCTTCATAAAATTTAATAGTATAATAAAAGTAAATAAAATACCTTAGGGTTAAAATAAAATATAATTTTAAACATAAATTAAATTAAATTACCAATTAACTCTTTTTTCTTCTATAAAAGTGTAGTTAACGTGAGACGTTCGTATTCTTAAATAAATATATTTCAAAGATTAAAAAACAATATCATACGAATTAATTTTAACGATTATCACCCTTCTAAAAATAATTGTTTCTCCATTTGAAATGTAATTTTTTACCATCTATTTTGTGTGTATATAAATATTGTATTTGGTATGATATATATGGATTTAATAAAAAAAAGATATTATATGATTTTTAATGATTTTGTTTGGATATTATGATATCGAGTTTGGATTCTAAAAGAGTGATTGGATGGTAAAGAATAAAACCAGCGAGGAAACCAACAAAACCTAATGGACAAAACAAAATTGAATAAAAATGTTATTCTTATAAGTGGAGGGAATATTTTATTTTTTTATTTTTATTTTAAAAATATAATTATTGCGTAAATTGTGGGCAACAGCTTACACATTCTCTTAAAAAGGGAAATAAAAAACATATACTCATAACGTAAATGTACATATGTATATATATATATATATATCTTTAAATTATAAATAATTTAGTAATAAAAAAATGTATGTTCGATTAATAAAAAAAAATATTTTTTTTCTATACATATTTTGTTTACAGTTCATATATGTTATGTATATAGTATGGATATATTCATTTGTATATAATAAAAATATTAATGTTAAATTATAATGATATTTTCATACCAATACTCTTTCTATACCAATATTAAACAACTTGATAAGTGGTTTGCTTTAACCGTTTTTTTTCTCAACCGGTTTATTTTAGTTTATCCCTGAATAAAATTGTATAATTGAAAATATCAAGGACTGGTTCATTGTGTTATTTTTTGTTCGTTCATTGTATTTCATGCATTGTATAAACGTAGAATAATTCTGGTTAAAAGTCAATAAATAATTATTTTAAACGACACCGGTCAAAATCAAATATATATATATATATAATAATAATTAATTAAAATGGGACAAAAAATTGTAACAGTGTTAGGGATGTTAAGTGTATATAAATTGTAATTTTATAAAGATAAAGGGTCCAATCACTCGAAATATTTTGATCATGCCACAAAAAGACTTTATCAAAATTATCTTATATATACAATTTTTTTTATAAAA
>KE151945.1:321220-343420 GCA_000411095.1 Aethionema arabicum | reverse complement strand
CCACCGTCGCCGACGGCGTTCCCGCCGTCGTCTGTCTCATCCTCCGTTCGTACTCCTCCGCTACTAAAATTGCAATGTCCGCCATTGAATTGATCTATTCGGTTATCTCCGGTTATCTCTGGTTCTATACCAAATCAACGCGTGAGGTAAGGTATTTATATTGCTTTGACGTGCGGTTTTGGATAAGGTTTGAGTCAATAATTTATTATTTTATAATTAAATTAATTAATAGTATAAAGTTTTTTTAAATTAAAATAGTATTTAAACCGTGACGAAACTGCGTGTATTGTGGTTTCGTGAGATAGTGGGCTCCGTCGGTTTCTTTAGGTGCTTCCAACGAAATTCAGATATTTTATTTTTTGTATTTTATAAATATTTAATTTTATTTTGGGTTGCATATTTTCATATATTAAAATTGAACACTGAAAGATATTTTTGAAATATCCGAAGATATTAATATTTTGTAGACAAATTACATGTGTTAAAATATAGAAATTATATTGTTCTGATATGGTCAAATGTTCATACTTATAGACTAGTATAGTAATACTAGTCAATGTTTACAAATTTATTGGATTTATAGAAGCAAATTTCAATTTTTATATATTTGTAAACTTTTAATTTTATGCGAAAGCTTGTTGAGTGCCGACCAAGCTCTATGTTAGGCATATGGGTCACTATACAATCATTTATTATAATGTTTGGCTTATTAAAATGTATATATTTTATATATATCCATATATTATCAGTTTTTTTTATATATTACAAATTTACAAACAAAAGAAATTGTTTTTTTCTTCTGAAGTAGGTCTTTTGGTTTAAGTTAGTGACCCAATCCTTATAAACATTAAGCCCAATAAGAAGCATAAGCCCAATAACAAAAACAAGCCCAATAATAAAAGTAAGCCCAATATGCAATATATGTTTTTTCCAGAGCCCACTATGCAATATTTATTTTTCTTTCTAAAAAGATTTAAATCTAAATGGTAACACGACCATAATATTATTATAAATTATTGTATCAATTTTTCATAACCAAAATATAATTATGCGTTTCCAATTTTAAAAATATTATTTCATCTACAATTTTATTCTGGTAAAAAAACAACTTATATCATATGAAAAAAGACAATCTAAGCCAAAACAAAAGACAATATATATAACCATAATATAGCTTATAATTTGGTAAAAATAATTGATTTTGGACGAATTTTTGTTATCGAATGTTTTTATTTTTTAATACTTATCGAAGGTTTAAACGATAGGAGTTTAATTTATTAATGTAAAATCGATTTTATTATAAAGCACGACAACTTTACACCTAAGTGGATAAGTGTGGGATCTCTCAAGTCTTTTGCGTGTCTCGTAGGGGCATAGATTAGATTAGATCTCATGTCTTCATTAATTAATTAATCCATTTTTTAAAAAATATTATTAATATTAATTTAATTATATTCTAATTGCTATGACTTTCTCTTTTTATTTGTAAAAAACAAAGAATCTTGGTCCGAACAATTCTTTAAATCAATCGAATATTTTATTTGCATAAGAATCAGATCTAGAAATGAGTAAATATGATTTCTGATTAATTTTCTTATTTGTATAATTTTTTTGAATAATCATATGTGATTAATTGATAAAATTTATGCTAAGAATATAAAAGTGTTTAATTATAGTATGACGCAAACAATGACCCAAAACGTCTTCTCAATGATTTTGTCACTCATTACTAGTCGTGATTTTTTTTTATCATTCGTCATTATTTTATATTATTATGATCATTCATCTAAAAAATGTTACTATTATTATATAAATAAATAAAACCATATATGGTCCGATGATGGGAGCCAAAGGTTGCTTTACTTCTAAGTTCTATTAAACGTCCCTAAATAATTATTTAATGTATATAATTAATTAGTGGTTTCCTTTTTATTCGAGTAATTAATCGATTGCAAACTCCAGACTAATTTCAGGTTTATAGAAAAAATATATAATTGATAATAAAACGTTTAAGTGACAAATTATTGATGTAAATTTGAATCCATACAATAATCTTAAATCAGCCTAATTAATTGATAAAATTTGATAGGTCTTACTGTATTATTTTGTTTTTTACTATTCATAATTGACAAAAAATAATAGATTATTATGAATTTTCATTTTAAACTCACCTTAGTAAGACAATTGTTTATTAATTTGATATGATTTTTATATTATCCTTTTTTTTAATTAATTAATCTCAAAATTGGTAAAAGTTTGCATGTTCGTTTGAGTGCAGATGCACGTGCCGTTTCATGAACCCAATTCTGTATAAATGTGAGGACACACTAACTCGTTTTTTATAAGTATTAATTATAACTTTACATTTTAGTATTACAATGAATAATATATCACTCACGCTTCTACAAAACCAAATAAAAATAAAATAAATCTAAGAAAATCTATAATTGCATACAATCTGCTTAATTTTTTCGAACAAAATTATAATTTCTCCTTTTTGTAAAACGTAGTTACTGATATTTTTATTTTACAATTTCTAAAATTGTACCAATTAAAATCTTGTAGATTTCAACAAACCGTTTTAATTTTAGTTTATTTACAAAAGAAAAAAGAAAAATAAATAAATAATCATCGTCTATTACCAAAAATATAAATATATATGTACTAGTAAGAAATAAATGAAAATACAAAGACGAGGTAGCCACTCGTGGTGGGAATTCACTTTAGAAGATAACACTTGAGAATTATTTAATTTAACACAAATATATAAATAATTAAATAATTCCACAAATAGGCATGTACATCATTATTATAATAATTTATACGTGACGTCTCTTTTTATCTATTTTATAAATATATATATAATGATTTAAAAATATTTATAATTGGGTTATCTTTTATTGGAATATTTTAATATGTGGATAGAGTGTGAAATGGAAATTTACTAATATTATCTACATTAATGAATAAAAAAAATAATCATATGAATATTTATGTAACTTTAGTCTTTAGAGATACATCATGTAAACGATCTCTTAATTATATTAAACAAATAAACATAATTTATTTTATTTACCTAATTTATTAAACTTATCATGTCGTGGTTAGTTTCCTCCTACTAGACATTCCAATATTATTAGATCATACATTTTCTTAAATATATAATATTTATTTACTTCAGAATATATTTTATCCTCTTTAATTGGTACCTAATTACTTATCCTCTCCATCTACATACATATCTATATATACATATACATATAGATACATCCTTCATATATTATGTAAAAAAATATATACTAATTAATGCATACATACATCTTTTTATATACTCCATTTTATATTTACAACATAAAATAATAAAAACGTTGATTATGCATCCATTTTTTTCATCATAAAATAATAATAATAATCATATTGACTCTATAAATTTATATGAACATTCAATATGAATTATTTTAAATCAATAATTTAGTATCAAATATAATTTCAACAAAAAAAAATAATTATATAGAAAGTGCAAAATATTATGAATTTACGATACATGATCAACTTTATAAGATCATTTTTCAATATTTTAGACATCTCTAGATGATTTTATGTAATATCAAATTTATTTTTTGTTATATATATAGTTTACACAAAATATTTATATATTAAGATAATCCTAAAATATACATATTATTAATTACTGCAATGATTGAAACTATAATTCGAATTGTACTATAAACTAAAATCCAGAAATGTAATGATGATTAATTTTAAGGTTTAAATTGATTTGTGGGAATCGTAGAAGACATAATTAATAAATTAATGATATCATTTAGTTAAACAACCTAGCAAACTTTATGATCTGTTCGTATTAAATCTTTTAAACTATATAATACTAAATAAAATACAAAGAATCGTATTTAAAGTAAACATTAATAAAGACTGCAAAAAAAAGTGGACCGCCAATTATTATTTAATATGATAAAATAAATAAGAGGCACAGAATGTCTCCCATAGAGCTTGAAGAGCCAATATGTGTTTAATGAATTAATAAAGTTGTTAATCTTAAATGGGTGATTATTTCACCTAATTATTTGTTTACAATAGCAACATTATTCCATATAAGATTCTATTATTATTATTGAATCATTTTTTTTGCCATCTATTATTGAATCATTTAAAGAGCTAGTAAACACACATATATTAATATACACATATTTAAATTATATATTTCTTTTTAGTAAAATAGTAACTATATCCCACCAACACAACTCGTTTAACTTTAACATAATAGAAAAAAAAATTAGTTTTATCTATCCATAGATTAATTTAAATTTTTTATTACAAAAAAAATTACATATAAAAATAATAAAATAAACCAAAAAATCAAGTATATTAATAAAATAATACTCTCTATTTTAGTATATAAGAAACTTTAGCAATTCTTTCATAGATTTAGAAGAAGTGTTTTTTTTTAATTTCAAAAAATTGACCTCTTTAAATTATATATTTGTTTTTAGTAAAACAGTAACTATATCCCACCATCACAACTCTTTAACTTTAGCATAATAGACAAAAATTAAATTTATATATTTCATTGATTTAAATGTTTTATTACAGAAAAAAATACATATCAACATGTAATAAAAAATACATATTATATTTACGGCATAATTTTAGAATATTACAAGGAGACAGCTTGATGTATTTGGATAAACCTTCATTAAAGTTTATTGGTTTTATACTTTTTAAAATACTATACTAGAATACTAACAAATCTTGGGAAAAAAAAACTAACAAATCAGATTTATTTAACTAATTAATCTTGAAGTAGCCGTTAGAATGTCACTACAAAAGAAGCAGAATCACTTTCCCTCTAACGCGCGAACGCTGCGAGTAGACAACACGCGCTCATTTTCTTCTTTTAACAGGATGAAATCCTTTCCCGCGAGAATTCCAACCTCCACGCGCGGGTTAGTTAAGCTGTTGTAGCCCAAGCGTGTAGGTTAGAGGAGAAGACGTGCGCAAGATAGAAAAATTGAGTAATAATAATTAAGAAAAAATAATTGAGAGTTTTAAACTTTTAATCCAAGAAGAGAATAAAAAAAAAAAAATGGATCTACCTGGTGGCACATCAGCGTTGCTAGTGGAGACATGACAAAGGAAATAAATAAATGAATAATAAATTCCATAAAATTTAATTCTTTAATAATAATAATAAACCAAAAAATCATGTATGCTAATACTTCTCTATTTTAATATATAAGAAATTTTAGCATTTTATTTTAAATTTAGAAGAAGTTTTTTTTTGTTCTGGTCGCAGATTTAGAAGAAGTTCTAAGATTTTTTTTTTTTTTTAACTCAGAAGTTCTAAGATTTTAATGTATAAAATATGTATTTTTATAATTTATATCTATATTACTATTATTGTTACCTTTTTTTCCAAAGTATTATTATTGTTAGACTAACAATTTGTTACTAAGAAATAATATTTGCTTTGAAAAAAAAAGAATAATATTGCTAATTTATTTGAAAAAAAGAAAAGAAATAATGTTGCTTTTATTATTGAACTTTTTTTATTAATATGTGTATATTCAACTAAAATAAATAGTCAAATATACATATATATAATGTCACTATTCAAAGATTCAACATTATATCAAATAAATTTAAGTAAGATAATAAATAACATAATATATCAAATGATTTAAATATAAGTAAAACAATAAATATAACATAATATATCAAATGATTTAATAATATTTCATAACTGTTTTCTATATATTTTAAATAAATTTATCTATGAGAAGATTAAAGAATGAGTGAAAAGGTCTTTCATTTTAAGTTGTCGTGTTCTGGCATGATTCTTCTTCTTCCTCCTCTTCGTCTTCTTCTTCAAGATGATGAGCCCTGAGTTTTCCAGACAAAACGAAGAGTTTTCAACAACCCTTCTCTTTACTATTGAATTTAAACTCTCAAATTCTCGGCTTTACATCTGATCTTGTCCCCGAAAGCTTCTCCACTTTTTTCTCTTTCATGGTTTTCGTAACAAAAAGTTAACTTTTTTTCAATCCCCCACCGCCACATCGCAAGAATCCATCAGAAGGTTCGCCTTCGATTCTCTGTTCTTACCTGATTTACGGGCTCTGGGTTTTCCTCTATCTCTCGATAGAGAGAAAATATAAAAAAAAACCCTAATTTCACTGAAGAAAAATCCCTAATTTGATTTAAGAGAAATCTTCAAAACCCTAATTTTACTCTGTTCATGAATCACTTGAAGTTCTAAACCTTTCTTCATTCTCTTTCGATTTTGATTAAACATCTGATGATTTTACTTTAATCTGAGTTTCTGGGTTTTGCTTACTTATATTTCATTACTATTGTGTTATACAAAGCTGAAAATTTGCTGAATTTTACTGATCTATCTTCATTATTAGCTATAGACAAGAATGTAATAAATCAATGAAACAAAATGGAAACTTTACCTGTTTTTGGACAGTGTTTAAACTTGGCCCACCACTTAGTATTGATTGATATATACACAGTGATCTCCATACTAAGTGGAAACCTGACTAGAGAAACTAATGTCTGTTTTAGGAATGTTTTATAAAGTTCCATGATTCTTATCTATTTCACTATATGATGAAATGATTTATCAGTGAATTGATTGTAGAAGATAGCGTTGACCAATTGGGTGATTCAAAGTGTTTTCAAGTCACAATCTTTTCCTCTTCTTAGGTTAATTCTCCAAGTTCTTAGGACTTTTTTTTGCCCTTTTGTATACAAATCTCTGTTCTTGCTTTGTCAAATTCATAGTTGCTGAAGATCGAAATCGGTTTAATGAAGAATTACTTGTTCTTGAACTTCTTTTGTTTGGTTTTGTGATCAAATTAATTTTGTTTTGAGATAGTTTCTCTTGGTTTTTTGCAGTTGAGGAAAGATGAATTCGACATCAACACAGTTCGTGGCGCCTCGAAGTGTTGGAATATATGAACCTATGCATCAGTTTGTTATGTGGGGAGATAGTTTCAAAGGAAATGGGAACATGAACATGAACTCATCAAATCACTTTATACTACAAACAAATCAGAAACTAGACAATTTGGTACTTTTTTTACTCAAATTTCTTATGAAATCATTCTTGTATTGTTTTCAAAATCTAAAACTTTCCGGTTCTGAAACTTGTTTTTTAGTCAGAAGATACTTCCCATGGAACAACAGGAACTCATATTTTTGAGCAAGAAGCTTCCACACCTAGAAATCCAGATAAGGTAAGAAATTGATTCCACTTTCTTGTTCTAAATTGTTAATAGCTTCTGCTGTTTTGATCGTTTCTTATGATGATAGATACAAAGAAGACTTGCGCAGAACCGTGAGGCTGCAAGGAAAAGCCGATTGCGTAAGAAAGTATGATACTTTTATGTTATGTGAAAGGTTATAGCGATTTTTTCTTTGAAATGCATTGTAATATTGAGTTTTTGCAGGCTTATGTTCAACAACTTGAAACAAGTAGATTGAAGTTAATCCAATTAGAGCAAGAACTTGACCGTGCTCGTCAACAAGTTAGTGAAATTCATAGCTTTCTTGTTTAATTTCTCGTTAAAGATTTCACAATCTAATAGTTTTCTTGCAGGGATTCTATGCAGGAAATGGAATAGAGTCCAGCTCTGTTGGATTCTCAGAAACCATGAATCCAGGTTTGCATCAAGAACGAAAAAAGATTCGATATTTGAACAAGAAAATCAAGATTTGCTTATGAAAATGTTAATTTGATAGGGATTGCTGCATTTGAGATGGAATATGGACAATGGGTTGAAGAACAAAACAGACAAATATGTGAACTAAGAACAGTTTTACATGGACATATCAATGATATCGAGCTTCGTCTACTTGTCGACAATGCAATGAAGCATTACTTTGATCTTTTTCGGATGAAATCAACCGCTGCAAAAGCAGATGTTTTCTTTGTTATGTCAGGAATGTGGAAAACTTCTGCTGAACGGTTTTTCTTATGGATTGGTGGATTTAGACCCTCAGATCTTCTCAAAGTTAGTATTGAAAACTGAAAAAACAACCGATTTATCGATAAAAAAAATGAATGTTCTGATTCTTGGATTGGATTTGCAGGTTCTTTTGCCACATTTTGATCCTATAACTGATCAACAACTACTAGATGTATGTAATCTAAGACAATCATGTCAACAAGCTGAAGATGCGTTATCTCAAGGTATGGATAAGTTGCAGTATACACTTGCCGAAAGTGTAGCAGCTGGACAACTTGGAGATGGTAACTATATACCTCAAATGGCGTCTGCAATGGAGAGATTAGAGGCTTTGGTTAGTTTTGTCAATCAGGTAAAAAAAAGAATCAGTTTCTCTTGAGTTCTTGATCTCTTGAGTTCTCGGGTTCCTGAGTTCTTGAGTTCTTTAATTCTTGGGTTCTTCATTTCTTGAGTTCTTGCGTTCTTGTGTTCTTGCGTTCTTGCGTTCTTGGGTCTTGGGTTCTTGAGTTCTTGAGATCTTGAGATCTTGAGTTCTTCTGTTCTTGAGTCTTGAGTCTTGAGTTCTTGTGTTCTTGAGTTCTTGGGTTCTTGAATTCTTGAGTTCTTGATTTCTTGGTCAGTACTTGAGTTCTTGATTTCTTGGTCAGTCCTTGAGTTCTTGAATTCTTGATTTCTTGGTTTCTTGATTTCTTAAGTGAGTTCTTGATGCTTATCTAAAGCGTTTTTTGATTGATGACTTAGGCTGATCACTTGAGACATGAGACATTACAACAAATGTATAGGATCTTAACCACGCGACAAGCAGCTAGGGGATTACTCGCTCTGGGCGAGTACTTTGAGCGGTTACGAGCGTTGAGTTCGAGCTGGGCGACTCGACATCGTGAACCAACTTAGATGGAAGATGTAGGCAGGAGAATCAAGAATGTAGCCAAGACTCTTATGTGGACTGTGGAGTGCATTTTGGGAGCAAAAGAGGTTGAGTTGGGGGTGCTGCTGATGATTTTATTTTTTCTGAGGCGGAATATGGAATTTGAAAAATGATGTGATGAGAAGTTGTAAATATGAGAAAGAGGAAGGATTGGAGGTGCAATATTTGTACTTTGTTGTGTGGTTGATTGTAACGTTTTTAGATTATATAATTTGGATCCCAAATAGTTAAATATACATTTGTGATTAGAGTTACTATTAACTGATGTTAAAAATGCGTCAGTTTCACACATTTTTTTTTAAATTTAGATGTATATATAATGGCGAAAATTAATAATTTAAAAAGTTTATTTTTTCCACGAATAACTTAAAAAGTTAGATATATGTATATGTATTTATATGTAATTTAAAGCTTGAATGTAATAATAATAATTAAAAAAATGCAGTTTCGAACCAAGATATAATAATAATAATTATTAGTTTTAGCCAAAGATTTAATAATTATTTACTGTCTCACTAAATTTAATTTTAATAGGTGTTACTAAATTTAAAATACTATAAAGTTACAATAAAACAGGATTATTATATTAATCCAGTGTTTTGTTAACTAAACTGAACCTTCCTTCCTCTTTCCTTAAGGAGTCAAGGAAAGTTATTCATGCTCCATCTCAAGAAATCGGCGAGGAACGAGTTCAAATCGAGTGAGTTTCGCTGAATCGCATACTTGTAAGCTTGCTTCTCATGGCTTGTGCTCCGATTTGCTCTGTATGCAAAATTGGTTGAAACTTTGGAGCAAATTAGGTCAATTTATCTTTTGCTGTTTGGTTGATTTTGGCATCTGCTTTGTATGGGTTGATTGCTTTATGAGGAATCACTGATATCATTACCATGAAAATTGCGAATCCAGTAAAATTTTAGCTGTTATCTGTTTATATCATGATCTAAAATTTTCACTCCAATCCATATTTACTCTATGCTGAATAGAATTAAGCTGCTAGTGAGGTCCTTGAATAGAGAGTCTTGTATACAGCTTCTCCTATGTTCTTATAACATCCCAATTTCAACTAGATGTGAATCCTGAGCTTATGCTATGGTTTGTGTGGTTAGTTGAAGTGAACAATGTACCAAACAGGGGCTGTGAATCTTGAGCTTGTCCTATGGTTTCTAAAACTTTTCTTTCAGGGATTCTACGCTGGGAGCTGAATAGATACAAGCTCTCTCGGTTTTTTCAGAAACCATGAATCCAGGTTTGCATCAAGACCTAATAGATTCGGTGTTTCACCAAGAATCTAGATTTAATGTTAAAATGTATTTGGCAGTTATTGTTGCATTTGAGGTTGATTATGGGCATTGGGTTGAAGAACAGAACAGACAGATATGTGAACTAAGAACCGTTTTACTTGGACCTATCTACTAGTCGACAATGCAATGAAGCATTACTTTGAACTTTTTAAGATGAAATCAACCGCTGCAAAAGCAGATGTTTTCTTTGTTATGTCAGGGATGTGGAAATCTTCAGCTGAACGGTTTTTCTTGTGGATTGGTGGATATAGACCCTCCGATCTTATCAAGGTAGTAAACTAAACAAAATAGAAAGTTTTTTCATGGAAAACAGGACAATTCTGAAATTGGATTTGATTTACTTGCAGGTTCTTTTGCCACATTTGGATCCTTTAAATGATCAACAACTACTAGATGTATGCAATCTAAGAGAATCATGCCAACAAGCTGAAGATACGTTATCTCATGGTATGGATAAGTTGCAGTACACACTTGCGGAAAACATAGCAGCTGAAGAACTTGGAGAAGGTAACTACACTCCTCAAGTGACATCTGTAATGGAGAGATTCGAGGTTTTGGTCAGTTTTGTGAATCAGGTAAAAGAAAGATTCAGTTTTTTTTTTTCAGTTCTTGAGTTCTTGATGCTTAACTGAAGAGTTTTTGATTGACGACTTAGGCTGATCACTTGAGACATGAGACATTACAACAAATGTATAGGATCTTAACCACGCGACAAGCGGCTAGGGGATTACTTGCACTCGGTGAGTATTTTCAACGGTTAAGATCAGTGAGTTCGAGCTGGGAGACTCGACACTGTGGACCAACTTAGATGAAGATGAAGCCATGAGAATCAAGAAGGTAGCCAAGACTCTATTTAAAGTACATTTTGGGACTAAGTTGGGTTCAGTTGAGGGTGCTGCTTATAATTTTTTTTTTTGAGGCGGAATATGAAATTTGAAAATGATGCTGTGAGAAGTTGTAAATATCAGAAAGGGGAAGGGTCGGAGGTGCAATTTTTATACTTTGATGTTTGGTTGATTGTACTACATAAAATAAAATTAAAGTGTCTGGACTATCATTGCAATTTAGGAACTTTTGGGGGCATTTAGTAATTTGAAGGAAATATTGGGGTCATTTAGTAATTTGAAAGAAAAGATATAAGAAAGGCCTTATCTCTAGTGTGTCTTCGTTATCCTCAAAATTCGCGAGTAACTCCTTACTGTAGTGTAAGCTAGTTTCCTTCCCTTTTTCCGCCATAGCCACAATGCTTAGTGTCTCTATTGCTCCGCCGGGGACGGCGGTGACTTTCCTTCGAAGTTCTGCTTCAGCGACCTCGACCTCGTCTTCTTTCCATGGTGTGAGAATCCAGCATCTGGCTTCTGCCCGCGTGCCGGCGGCGACGATGTCGTCTCGTAAACCCTTGGCGATGTCGGTGGTGATGATGGCGAAACGAGAGACGGAATTGAAAGATATAAGAGCAAAGACGACGGAGGAGATAAACGAGGAGGTTATTGACCTTAAGGGAGAGCTATTCATGCTCCGTCTCCAGAAATCGGCGAGGAACGAGTTCAAATCAAGCGAGTTTCGCCGAATGCGCAAACTAGTAAGCCTTCTTCTCGTAGCTCATATACAGATTCTTCCTCTGTGCGCAAAATTAGTCGCAGAGTAAATCTACATTTCTTGAAATTTAGGAGTAATTTTGGTTAATTATTAGCCTTTGTTATCTGGTTGAATTTGGCAGCTGGTCTATATCGTGTGTATATAGAATGGGTTGAGTCTAAGAATCCATGAAACTTTGAAGAGATTAGAGATTATGTTTGTTTTATGATGAAACATTGAAATCATGACTATGGAAACTGGGAATCTAGGGTGAAGGAAGTCTTAGAAGATGTTATCTGCTTGCATCAATACGATTCTTCAAGTCGTGTTCTACAGATTTTAGCAAATTCCATATTGGAACAATGGTAAGCTAGTCTTAGAGATGAAACTATCTACATTTCAAAGTCCAGCAAATTTGTGAAACCAGATAAGATGAAAAGTCATAGCTTACTGGGACAACAATTCTGCGTAGATGAGCTTAAAACCGAGCTTTTTAGCGAGTCAGATCTTTGGATAGAGTCTTGCACATAGTTTCTCCTATGTTCTTATTACAATTCAGTTCTATCTATCTGTGAATCTTGAGCTTTGGTTACTTTTTAAGTCACTTTAGTGGCTAAATGCACCAAGAACAGGGCTGTTAAACATAAAGCAAGTCTTAGATGAATCTAAAACACTAGTCGAAATGGTTTTGTCGGTTTAGTCATAACCGGGATCTTCTCTTTCCCGGGTACTAAAGATATGTTGTTTAATAGGTTGCGCGGATGCTGACGATTAAAAGGGAGAGAGAGATAGAGGAAGGGATAGGGAAGAGGTTATCGAGGAAACTTGATCGGCAATGGAAGAAAAGTATTGTAGTGAGACCACCTCCTTCTTTGAAGAAGCTGCAAGAGGAAGAAGCAGCAGCAGAAGCAGCTGAAGCAGCTAAATCTGCTTGATTAATTCACTGGTCTGTTCTATCTTCTTCTTGTTCCTTAATCCTCAGCAATGTTGCTCTGCCATTGTTGCTAAAACATCTCTGTTTTTGTTTCTTTTTGGGTTGTAAAACTTTGGTTACTAAATAGTTTCAAATGAATTCTATAAATTTAATTTTGTTTGCTCAATAATATTTTTGAGAATAGTTAACAGATTGGTAAAATTGAAAAGTAAAATATTTTGGCAAAAATAATCTTTTTTTGGCACATGTGTTTATATATTATCTTGCTGGTTTAAATTTTAAGGAAAAAATGGAAAATAAAAGTTTGGCGGGAAAATTAGGGATGTAATTTAGGTTTTCGAGGATGTCTATATATTCCTACTATCAGTGTAACATCTCTGACACTAGAGGGGTCTGATGGATGGAAGAGACGAGCCTTGGAGACTTTGCGTGCGAGGTAAGCCATTTTCCTTGGCGTCTAGTGGCCCTGATATGGAAGAGGCGTGAGAGGCGACGGATAGTTTCTCATCGCGAAAACCCTAGATATCGGCATTGGCCGTATGGAGCGAAGAAGGCTTTAGATTGTGATTAAGAACTAGCGATCTCTCAACTTGTCTTCGTGCTGGATCACCGCTTCTACCTCTCCCATTCGCGTAGGAAAAGGTTTAGATCGTGATCGAGAACCTTCCTTCTGTACTATTTTCGGACTCTCGTGATTTGCCCTTTGGGATTGATAAATATGATGGCGATTCAGACCGTGTTGAAGTTTTGGTACGTTTTGGGCGTAGTGAGGTATTTGGTGGTAATTTCGGCCGGTGTTGCTCTTCCGGTGAATCTATAGGAGGTAAATTGATTCAACATATATACTTATGTTTTCGAGTCCTTCGATAGTATTCCTTTTGCGCATCGAACCCTAGATCCCACGATTGAATTAAGTTCAGCAATTCCCCGTCAATTTCAATCCATGGATGATATATCGTTTGCCTTATAAACGAATTGGAAGCTAAGAGAATCTGTTAGGCCTTTCTGGAGTTCTTTTTTAATGGAGGTCATCTTGGTAATGTCCAATGTGAAAGTATTCTATAATCTTTCCCTGTTTCACTAACTTCATTGTAGTCTTCTTAATTCTGAGATAGTCAACAATGGGATTTGAACTTTGTTTGCACTTAATTGGCCGTCGCTTTATTCATTTTTTTATACATATCTAATATATAAAGTTTGGAAGATCTGGCCAATAATTTGTCACTCAGTGGTATTGAAGTCTTCTTTAAGTACAGATGATGATAAAGTATTCTATAATTAGTCATTGTTCTCTTTGTTTTCTTCTCTAAGAAGTTTGAATACGACTAATGAATGATAAAGCAATCTTAAAATTATAGTTATGTTTGTAATCCAACCTACTTCCTATTAAAATACTTGATTGCAGATTCTATTCATATTATTCGTAGAATTTCAGGAGTTGAGATTTGAGACTACTGACTGAGATGCTGCTAAGATCTAGCTAATCAAAATATTCTTCTTCCAAGCTACTCGTTGTGGAGATGAATACGTGGAGTTGTTCTACCACCTCCTTACATTCTGGTATATTTTAATCCACGGGTCTTTCTTTGGAACTTTATATGCAAAAAACTGTGCTTTTCTCGACTAAAAATGTCTCTTTTAGAAGTCACGTTTCAGCTTTTTAAAAATATAAGTTTGCTAGCGAGGGTGCTCTGAATCTTCAGAGGTATGTAGTCATTCTGGGGTCGTTAACAAACCGGAAAGATGCTAAGCTGTTAGTTAGATGTCTTGATGTGTGTTGATCTTGTTGTTGTTAACTAAGTGCGTTAGTATCACATGTTTAGTGCGTCTTGTTAAAAAAAAGAGTTTTACATATCTGTCATTATCATTTCGTGAAATAACAAAACTGTTGTATAGCAATGAATTAGTCTACGTGTTTTACCTAACCCCTTATATCTGAGGGTTAAGTTACAATTTATCTTTGAAAAGATCTATCTGCCCACAAAATATTATATATGACCAATCGTCAAAACTGTAAATTTTCTTATGCAGCGTTTTTGACTGTTCTAGCAAAATTTCCGAAGCTGAGTTTGACAGCTGCACAGTGCCGTTCACACCCTTAAGTTTCAACTTACAATTTTTATGCTGCATTTTCAATTGATCATCAATTCGTCAGCTTTCCAGCGTAAATTTGGGATTGTATGTTTTCTTTTGCGTGTTTCTGGGAAACTGTAGGGTCCAATGTTCAAGTTCTGTACGATTAGACTGGAGTTCTTAATGTTAAATACAAGAGGATTAAGACAAAAATGCATATCTAAAGGCGATTTAAGAGGTTCCCTCATGAATATTTATATTGTATTTATGAAAGCTCATTCTAAAGACCTGTCTTACCAACTCCAACCATGTGATTTAGAGGTCTGCACAGCTTTCTATGATGCTTTTGACAATGTTATTATATTATGTATCCCTCTTACGTATATATTCATGCAGAGATATTCCTACTTCCTGAATCAGAACATGTGACTTGCTTTTCATGCAAAAAGCTTCCTCAGTGTTTGTCTTGGCATACTTCTGTTTCTTTTCTTGCTAAAAGGTTTTTTACTTTCGCGAACCTTTTGGCCTCTATTCTTGTAGCTCCACCTTTTTAAAAGCAACATGTTACTAGCGCAGGGTCTTTCAGATTTTCTTAAGCTCGACATGTCATCGTGCTTGCTGATCGCTTACACATATCTTTCATAACTGTTTGATTTTTGACTGGTTTTGATAGGTGATCTAAGGCGACTATATGGGAAAGATTTCAAGGACATGGTAACATGAAAATGATAACAGTAAAGTTTTCCTAATTTCTTCTATGTTTTTTATTCTCCTTTTGATTAATGTGAAAGCTGAGACTTTTAGACTTGTTTTAGATTGTCAACTTGTTTTAGATTAAAAGCTAGTCTCTTTTTGCCTCTATTTTTTCCAACTTGTACCAACTTTCTCTTTTTCCTAGGTGGTGGTGCATAGACGTAAACAAATATTGTAAGCATAGTAAACATATAGAGACATTTTTCTCTGACTAATATATGCTTAAGGTAGACCTTCTAAATCCTTAACATTGCTTGAAATTCTTTTTCTTAAAAATACATTGTTGAGGTAAGTTGGTCGTGGCACTGCTTACATCATACTTAATGTTTATTGATTATGAAGACCCTTTTGGCTGATTTCCCCTTCTCAGCTTACCAGATCTTTTTTGGAGACTTCGCTTTTGGGATTAAAGGATTGATTCTAAGAAGTCTTAGGGTAGATTACGCCAAATGCGCAACCTTCTATGCATGCTATGCTATGCTATAGCATTCTATTCTAAGATTTGGAGTGAGGTGCCAACTAATTGTTTGATTACGCAGGTAAATACATTTTTTGTTTCCTTTTTTGTGGCATATATCAGTCCTATCAACTCCAGCATTAAGATGTCAACAAGTGCTATGTGACACAATCCATTTGGCTGATTTTAGGTGTAACCAGCAACTGATTACATTGATTCAATAAATACACTGTCCATTGTCTCGGTTTCTTTAGATTTTGTTTGATATAAACTTTCACGTCGTCTTAGGACCTGGAGGAGCCATCATTCATCTATCTCTTCATACAACACCTTTTGAAGTCAGATCATCGACAAGATCTCTCCATGGTCTTCGAGCAACTCAGGTCTTTGTAAGTGATTATAAATTAACTAAAATTCTCTCTCTCTCTTTCATTTAGTGAAATTTTATTTGTGCTGCGTTGCTTCATCTAAATTTTCATGACGTGAATATATATTCTGCTAAACGGTAGTAGCCATTGTTGCATCTAAAGAATTCCATGTGGAGGTCTAATATAGAATAGTGCCAATTTTTCCCTCTCTATCTTTGCCTGTCTTTAGCTGTAAATTGGTGTAATCAACAAAAGGAGTTTAGCTACCTAATGCTACATATAGTGGTGGATGGGTAAAAAAACCAGCCCTTCAGAACTAGACAATTTGGTCCATATAATACTAGCTAGAAAGTGACTTTATTTCATATAATTCAATTTTTTTATTCTTCCTGTTATTTTCTTAATGGCCCATTTTCATGAGCTTTCTTCTAATGAAAGATTAACCAGGACGATTTTGAATGGTTAGTTCTTGTCTATCTTCATAGCTTAATTATATTTGAAGTTAGATTTTCTAAATTATATATGCAAAAATTATCATTCTTCAGACCAAATAACTAACAAAATCAATTTTTGAAACACTCGATCAATATTAATTCACTATATGATAGGAATTACCAAACAGATCTCCTGACCCACATTTAGACGTCTTGTTTTCTAACAAGGTTGCTATCATGTGAACAGTTGAAAAAGTATGTTGCACTTGTTTGAAAATTTTTCATGTGCTCAAAACTTCGGTCTTGAAATGAGCTCATGCGTCCACATGTCTCTCATTTTTCTCCTTTTCAGTTTTAAGGTCCTTACTATTGCTGCCGATGAGATTTTTAGCGCAAGCATCTTGGGGGTATCTCTTGTTCGTGTAAGTACCAACAGTTTTCGCATCCACTAGCTGGTTAGTTACCCCTTTGGATTTGAAATACTTTGTATAGACACTGTGTATATGCTACTCGGGTAATATATGTATATATATATATATATATATATACTATCTTGAGCTCGATGCAAACAATAGGGAAGAGGTGAAAGTGTGTTCAAACGTGGTATTGATTGCGTATTGAAAGTGAGGCTTTAGATGTGTTGGTTAGGAACTTAGGAGAAGCAAATAAGTTGTTTGGCTGACCTTAACCATTTTTTTTTAATATTAGAGGAAACGAACGGTTTAAGTGACATAACATATCTCAAAATTAATTATTTATTGCCTTCCTTATTTTCTTAATATATTAGTGTACCTGCTTCCTCCAGTGAGATTGTGGTCCACTCTACGTGGAACCCTAGTTGAACAAGCAACTCAAATCCTCTCTTCCCAGAGTTTTTTCAAAGTCTCACCTTCACTTAAATATTTTAAAACAATTAGGCTTATTTAATCACTCTATGAAATCATTGCTTACATACACGTCTGTGTTGACTGTTGACACCTGATGGAAACCTTTACTCATTTCATGGAAACCTGTGTTTTTAGTTCGTTACATGCTGTGAAGGTATTGATACAATTTCTATACGTTGAATCGGAATATCGTATTTATTGCAGTCAGTTATCTTCTAGAAACTGACAGATTTTTGATGTCTTCATATGGTGAAAACGTCTTTTTCTCCGATTTTTGTTTATCTTAGAATTTGTTTCTTAAGGATTCGTTCTATTTATGGAGAGGACATAGAGGAAAACGACAAATAAATGCCATTTGGTCCAATACAGAGTCAGTGGGGACTGGGGAGAAAAAGTCTTGTAGGTTTCAAAGATGGTGGAGATTTAGATCAATTTCTGCACCAACCTCTCCCCTAACAAGTTCTCCTTCCAATTTTCAAAACATGTCACATCCACTCTGTCACCATTATCAACAGTAAGTTCTCTTTCCATTATACCAAACCTTTTCATTGTTTATTAGTCTGTCATATTCGTCTTTTGAGTAAATTAACTTTGTATTCATTGAAGCTTAGAGATATGTGCTTATAAAAGAAGGGTTCTTCTTCAGAAGTTTGATCTGTAGTAGGATAGGATTTGAAAAACACAAGTTCATTTAGTATCTTCTGTCACTCTAAAAAGCATTTTTGAGTAACATTATCTTGAGACCGTAGGATTTATAGCTTTTTCTGCTTGACCTGTGTCATTTTAAGAGAGACAAGGAGCTCTTAGGGCACATGGTTTCATTGATAAGAAGGAAATATAACTTATTATTGATTACCAAATACATAAATAAATGACTGACGCAAGGAAACCTATCTTTGCGTGCTAAAGGAAATATCTCTCTAGCCATTCATGAGGTGCCACCTGTTGGTTGCGCTGACTTTAGTTTCCTTTTTTATTTCGTCAGCCAATGATTAAAAAACTGAAATTCAATAGTGTTTAGTTTCTCTTGTCAAATTCCTATTCTGTCCTTGTTTTCCCCAAGCTAATACCTTTCTGTAGAAATTGTGGGGTTTTCACTCAAATAAGATATAGTTAATTCAATAATTTGTACTATTTGCTTGTGATCATGTGAAGTTATCAGGATCTCTAGTTATATGCTTTTTGCCTTCCATCTCACATGATAGACTGAATTCTGTAAAAGCTTTGTAGACTGAAAAGACGGTGTCATGGGAAACGTAGTTATCACCGTCTTTAGAAGAGTGATATTTCTCTGTATCCTTGAACCATGAGTTGGTATACTTAGGATCTTGAGAGCTTGAATTTTTAAGGCATGGTAATGGATACTGATGAATTTTCTTCCTGAGCAGCTCAAATATCAATGCTCTCCTGGACCTTAAATGTGTCGGAGATGAAGAAGGTTCTATTGCTCTGGAAAAGCGGCAGCTTTTTGAGACTGTAAGTAAGTATGCCGTACCGTACATATACGAGAATAAAGAAGAAAAAAACCATAGAAAAAATGAATTTAAAGGTTGAAAGCGACATGGGTTGTTTTGGTATGCGAATAGGAAAGAAACACGTGGTGCATGGACATTAAGAGAAAGGGATCGATGGTCGAATTAATATAAATAGAAATAAGAAGCAGTTAGTGGTTGTGAAGGAGGGAAGCAAGCGACCAAATCTTGAAGAAAAATAACAGTATAGAAAGAGAAACTGTTGTTAGATACAGAAGTTGAGCAAAAATGGTAAGATCTCCTGCTTCAGATGATACCAGTCTCAAGAAAGGTCCTTGGACACCTGAAGAAGATGATAAACTCATCAAACATATTCATAAACATGGCCATAGAAGCTGGAGTGCCCTTCCTAAACTCGCTGGTACTGCTTCAAATTATCCTCAACATTTTGAGAAAACCCCAATTTTGTCTGAATCTTAAACTCTTGTCTGTTTCTTTGCAGATCTTAACAGGTGTGGAAAGAGTTGCAGACTACGATGGACAAATTACTTAAGACCTGACATCAAACGAGGAAGATTCTCTCCAGAAGAAGAACAAACCATCCTGAATCTTCACGCAGTTCTTGGCAACAAGTATATAGATAAATAAATCTCCTTAAATCTTGAGATTGATTATCTTGATTATTTTTCTTCAAATCTCAACTGATTATTACTGTTTATGATTGATTCAGGTGGTCAACGATTGCAAACCACTTACCTGGAAGAACAGACAACGAGATCAAGAATTTTTGGAATACTCATTTGAAGAAGAAACTAATACAGATGGGTTTTGATCCCATGACTCATAGGCCAAGAACTGATATATTCTCCACCTTATCTCAGCTCATGTCTCTGACTAATCTAAGAGAACTTGTTGATATGCAGCAACAGCAGGTACCAATTGAAGATCAAGCTTTGTTTAATCTCCAAGCTGACATGGCCAAGCTCCAATTTTTTCAATCCCTTCTTCAACCTCTTCCCATGAATAGTAACATTAGCCCTAATGACTTACACATTCTTAATCTCCTAAACTCCATTAAAGAAAACTCCAACAACAGTAATCTTGACCTCAACTTCCTCAATTCTCATCTTCAAGACCTCAACAGCCTCCCCTCTCTCAAAACCCTAGACTCCAACCATAACCAAACAGCTGTTTTCCCTCAAAATCCTGATGAAAATCACTTAAACCAAAGAGATAACCTCCACAGCTCTCAAATATGGCTCCAGGAACCAGTAAGCTCGACGCAGACTATGCTGCCTTCTCATGATCATTATGTTGTAGACAATGTTGGTAGCAACCTAGCTTCGTCTAGCCATCAAGAAGTAGCAGCTGCAGCTTGGCCTGATCATCTCTTGGATGACTCCTTATTTTCCAACATTGCATATGATCAATCTTGAGGTATTTATCTATATTTCTCAAAGGAACACTTGAGTGGATTCGTCGTCTGATGTTATGCTTTGTGATTCTTATGTTCATTATCTTGTTAAAAGCTTTTGCATGCCTTGTTTGCATATCTTGCATTGATTCATGATGATGTTTAGTATATAATGTGTTCATCATGGGTTAGAATGTATTGGTATGTTGTTATTATATAACTCATCATCATTTGCATGTTGTTGTCAAAGATTGTTAACATATATATATATGTTCTTATTGTCTTCATAAGAATATTGATGTATGATTGTGTATTCTTATCATAGTGTATAATCGCTCTGCAGATGATTCCTTAACAAAAAATCAAAAAAAATAATCATAAAATGCTATAAGTATCCGATTTCCTTTGTGTTATACTATTTAATATCATTTTCTTTTTTTTCTTTGTAATTAAGAGTTTGTTACACAATTATTACGTATTTTCTCAAATGATTTTTAATAAATTAGCTTCTAAATAACTTTAATATGAAATTATTTATCTGTGGTTGGGGGTCAAGAATATAGGTTATAGAATTTATATAATAAATAGGAACTGGACGTAGAAAAAAAAGGTAAATGGACTGGCTAAAGAATAATTATTATTGGGAATCCTAATAATATATTATGATAGGCCCAAGAGAAAAGCTCATTAATTTTAAATTGGGCTCTGGAAACCCAAGATTGGCCCAAATAAATGGGCTACTCTAAGCCCAATAGGTAACGTATTGGGTCCTCTAATAATATGCGCGTGTGATTTAACTGTTGGGAAAGCAAATCATATCATACGCGCACCTGTAGCGCGTCGATGAAACGGACGCAAAATCCCTATACTATATAGTCCACAGATTTTAGTCAATTTTCTAAAAATAGAAAAAAGTGGCGCGTGGAGAAATTTTTTATCGAATGAAAATCATTGAATTCTGAATCTGGAGGATAAATCGGCGATCGCCGATGGACCTTGTGATATCCGTCGACGTTTTCATTGCCGATCCTTCATAATAATCACATTCACGTCAAGGATACGATGAATCCAAATCTCGGCGGAGATTACAGCAGCGATATTAATCGTCGTCTTCATCGATTTTGATTCCTCGTATTGCTTTAAATCAGTCTCCGCCGTCGCCGGAAAAAGAGGTCTGAAAACGGACTGACTTCTCATTCACCGGTAATTGAACTCCGATGAGAGATTCAAATGATACGATCCTTCAATTTTCTAACCGCCGCCGTTGCCGCCTAAAAAAAACTTTAATAATTATTATTTAAAAATTAATAAAAAAGTAATATAAATGGGCTAAAAGCCTACAATGGACCCGCATATGAAATATTGTAAGCCCAAGAAGGCCCATATTGGGTCTAATAATATGCGCGTATGATCTAAGTGTGAGAAAAAAAACATATCATATCATACGCGCACATGTAGCGCGTCGACGTAACGGACGCAAAATCCCTATACTATAGTCCACAGATTTTAGTCAATTTTCTAAAAATAGGAAAAAGAGGCGCGTAGAGATTTATTTATCGTATTAAAAACTTTGACCTTTGTTTATTTCTGAAGGATAAATAAATCGC
>KE151945.1:296902-321032 GCA_000411095.1 Aethionema arabicum | reverse complement strand
CCGCCGGCGATTTCACTTCTCGGCGGTTGTTATGATCCGTCGTCTTAATAAATTCAATTCCACCGTTTGCTAACCATCTGTCTCCGCCGTCGCCGGAGAGGAGCCGACTTCAAGTGCTCCGGTACTCAACCGCCGGCGAGTAACGCAAATGATACACTCTTCAATTTATAACCGCCGCCACATTGTTAAAGGCTCCGGTGAAATAAATCTGATTCTTTTATGGTTTAATCTTATCATCTTCTTAAATTAACATCTGATTTCTATAAAACCCTTTACGATTACATAAACGAATCGGATCAAACTTCAAAATTTTTCTTGTTTCAGCAAAATTGTTCCTATTTCTCACGTTCTTTACAACCACTAATCACACACAAAATCAAAACTATTCAAAATTCTATCTTCCACCAGATAATTCAATAGCATCTTGATTATAAATAGAATCTTCACCCCAATCGAATCTCCTCTGCAACCTCTGCAATTCTTCATTTCTTGTAACTTCAAGATTCCTCCATTCTTCCCATCTCTCTGCAAGTCCTTCTCCTTCTAACATCTTCACAACTTCAGACATTGCAGGTCGTTCCTCAGGTGAAGCTTGTGTACATAACAAAGCAACTTTTATCATCATCTCCACTTCTTCCTCCATGTAATCTCCCTTAAGCTTTTCATCAACAATGGCTTCCAATCTCTTCTCTCTTTCCAATTTCTTCACCTAAAACAAACCAAGAATGTTCTATTAGTGTATCAGAAGATGCTAGAGATCATAGATTAGTTTATAAACCTTACATGGTCAAGTAACAAAACATCATCTTCTTCTTCTAACCGCGAAAAATCAATTGCTCTTTGTCCAGTTACAAGCTCAAGAAGCATGATTCCATATCCAAAAACATCAGTTTTCTCTGATGTTTTTCCTGTTGAGATACATTCAGGTGCAATGTGACCCATTGTTCCACGAACTTGAGTAGTCACATTGGTTCTTCTAACATCTACTAACTTAGATAAACCAAAATCACCAACTACTGCTTCAAATTCTTCATCTAGTAACACATTTGCAGCTTTCACATCTCTGTGTATAATCTTGGGATTGCAATGTTCATGAAGATATTCAAGTCCTCGAGCTGAGCCTAATGCAATCTGTTTCCTCCTTGACCAATCAAGAATTGGATCTCCAGGTTTAATCTCTGCATTATTAAAATCAAGAACTTTAAAACTAATGTTACTCCCTTAAACAAAAGATTGAAGCTTGGTTTTTTTGTTTACCTCTTAAGCGATAAGCAACACTGAGATTCTGCATAAATGGATAGACTAAAAGGCGTTCTGTTTGTGTTGTGCAGAAGCCGATAAGTCGCAGTAGATTTCTAAGTACAGCTACTCCTATAAGCTCAACTTCTCTTTGAAAAGCTTCATCTCCACCTGGACGGTCAACATCAGTCAATCTTTTTACAGCAACTTTTGTCCCATCTGAAAGCAATCCTTTGTACACTTTTCCAAATCCTCCTTGTCCAAGAACATTCGTTTCATTGAATTCATCTGTAGCTATTTGAAGCTCTCTCCAAGCAAATCTTTTTAATTGTCCGAATGCAATCCTTCTGTCTACTTCACCTGAATTCGAAGTTTGAAATGTTAAGTCAAAGATCTAACCTTCTGCCTTAAGAACCTAAGTTAAGGAGAGATAGTGTTACAAACCTGCAACATCTACGTACACATCACGCTTCTTTCCTTTGTGTTTACCTTTGCAGAATAAAAACAATAATAATCCAAAGACAATTACAGCAACTCCACTAACAACTCCTCCCATTAATTGCAGTTTTTGAATTGCTAGATTCACCTATCACAGATATCAGAAGACCCAAAAGACTCCAATACTTAGTATCTGAGCTAGTAAACAGAAAAAGTGAGACTAGAACATGAAAAGGAAAGTAGCATCAGCAAACTAATGAGTTTACCTGAAGGATTGGTCTCTGAAACGCAAGGGAGAGCGTTAGGGCCACCACAACTCAAGTTATTTGCTGAGAAACTGAAGTTTGAGAAATCCTATATCAGATTAGTCGCGAGATAGATGAAAATTTGAGGCTATACTTTGTAAGTAGTCATATACATACTTATATTTTGGGATCTGAAATAAACTCTGAGGAATTTCACCACTGAGATTATTTGAGTCAAGCAGACTGCAACAAGTAGTTTCAAGCAAAACAGTAATTAAGAAATGAACAGAGCTTCTCCCAAAAAGTTGAGGAAGAAGAGAAACTCACATATTTATCAGCTTTGGAAGGCTTGTGAGTGAATCTGGGATAGTCCCATTTAGGTTGTTCCTACTTAGGGTCCTACTTAGCCAATCACAGGAATAAAAGACGATCTTTGTTATTTATTTCCAAGATCTCAAACAGATACAAGATTAAACGACTAGGAGGTGAATTACTGACAAGAACTGGAGATTCTTGAGATCACCAAGATTGGATGGTATGGGACCAGTTAGTTGATTATCCTCCAAATCCAAGCTGGTCAAGCTAGAGAGATTTCCAATGGCTTCTGGTATTCCACCCGTGATTCCATTTCCCTTCAATGTACTAAAAGCAAATATAAACGACTAAGACTCAGAGAAGACAAGTTTAACTTCCACAGATTATAGTTTCTAAGTCTTACATAATCTTCTTCTGTCATCATAGAAGTAAATTGTTCACTCAAGATGCTGAGGCACTTACAGTGTCTTGAGAGTTTTCAGGATTCCAATTCCTGGAGACAAAGTTCCTTCTGAGAAGTTCATGTAAGACAAAGTCCTGCAAATTCCACATGCCAAATAACGAAAACTTCTTCTCTTAAGTCTTAACCAATAGTTAATCCAAACAAACACTCCTTTGGAGTTGACCAAATTTCTCTCAAGTTTTAAGCAAACTTACACAGAAGTGACAAGCTTCTTATCATCACAGATGACTTGGGACCAAGTGCAAGGATCAACTTGATTCTGGTTCCAATCACTTAACTGCTCAGGAGATGCACGTAACGAACTCCTCAACGCAAATAGTGCGTACCCTGAAACAATAAGTTAATCATACTATAACCAGATCAAGCATACTCTGCTAAGCTTTAAGAACACTCTTATCTTTGCTTAAACAAACTTCGAAATTACCAAACAGAACCTAAGAAAAGGGAAAAATTAATTACCTTGAGCATCTGATGACACATATGACCAGAAACAAGTGAATACCAAAGCAGTTAAAGTCAGATCCATCTTCAACGAGCTAGTTATTCATGTGATCTGAGTAAACTTGCTCCATCTACAAGAAAAGCGTTGGAAAAAGATTCAAGACTTTACAAATTTTAAACGAAACTCTAATTTCCTACCATTATATAAACACATATATGCGAAAATTAAAGCTTCAAGTATACAGAAATTAGGTCAAACGATGAATTCCACTACAGGAAAACGATCAGAGACTTCACACCCAAGCGACTGCTATAAAAGACGAACCTTTTAAGCTACCCAGAAAACGAAAGACCGATATCATAGTTTCCCATTGAACACAGAGACAAACTCAAATCTCAAAACATGAAATTTGCTGAACACAGATTTGGAATTGTCCAAGAACAGGCTGAACAGTAAAAGCAAAACAACTGAAACAAAATAGAACTCGAATTGTTGAAGAAAATCTTAAAACAAAAATGGATACTCCCACAAAGAGAGATTTAATCAGCGAATAAATCCAAAGAAGAACTTGATTCCACTCTCGAACAAAATCTTCGAAAAAGAAAGTGAAGGCACTAAAATGAGATTAGTCAAAAAGCGTCAAAAAGTACCGATACAAGCTAGTAACGGTGTGCATTGTATATATAAAGCGGAAAATAAAATGAAAAAATTTGGGGTGAGAGAGGCTCGAACTCTCGACCTCAGGATCACTCAGTAGCTATGAGACCTACGCGCTAGCCAACTGCGCCACCACCCCTTGATGTTCATACTCCTCTGATTTACTTATTAGACCAAGAATCACTTACTGATGACTTTAAGCCTTTGCCCTTCAATCACTGTACCAGATCTGTTACTGAAGAAATGTCTTTGGTCTGAAGAGTTTCATCATCAAAAATCTCTATTAGAGGAAAAAAACTTGAATTCGAAACAAGTGAAAATTACAAACCCAAATATGATGCAATACAGCAATGAAACCACTGGGGAATCCTTGCTCTCTCAGCTTCAAGATTCACAGCTCCAAGAACCTCCGGAATTGAGACAATCTTTACACATTATCACCATAGGTTCTTTGTGTGTTTTGCACTATGTCTAATTTATTGAAACAGACTCTGTTTATAGACTCATTTGTTGGGTTGTGATGATAGGTTCCTCGGCTTTATCTCTCTGTTCATTCGGTACTTGCTTGCTGCTATTACTGCTCTCGAAAAGCTTCCCGTTCTTTGCAATCAAAAGGATCAGGTCGAGTTGCTTTCGCTGTTGCTCCTGCAAAACAAACAATCTAGCTTTCAAGAACTCAAAGGAAACCAGTATAGGCATGTTCAACCATGGCATGAAACCTATGTTGCTATAACTAAATGGTTAATCCTATCTCAATTTTCAAACGATTTGATCAAAATCAAGAATCAATGGTGATTAAGATATACCTGCATAGCAAGCAGCACCTTCTGAATTTCGCCTAGCTCCTTTTCTAGAATCTCTTGTTGTGCAGCTAATACTCTTGTGGCCTCAGAATTCTTTTGAGCCAAAGCTGCAGTCTTCAGAAAACAAACCAAACGAACTCGTGATTACATAGAGAACATGAACTAAAATCGATGCAAAGACAGCTACATTGATCAGTCAGAAACTATAAACTGCTTCCACTATCGTAATTGGAACTAAGAAATCCAAAGATATTCGATTCAAGTCTCTTCCACAAGAATGTACTAAATCTTGTGTCAAGGTACTAGCAAGTGAGTCCTCTGAGTTCAAATCCAGACTAAGATGAACAGATTTTACAGCTTGTGATAAGCACAATCGAAGTGTTTACCTCAGAAATAGGTTCCTTGAGAGATTTCCTGGTGACGCGAAATCGGATCCCAAGCTTCTCCAGATGTCTAGAGAGAACCCTAACAATGGTAGCCGATGTTTTTAAATCCTCCTCAAGCTTCTCCAATCTTCTAATTAAATTTACCTTATCACCCTCTCTCGTCCCTTTGCAAATCCTCAGCCATTGTCGCCGACGTATCCACGAACCAATGGCAACTGAACACACCAACCCTACGAACCCTAATGACAAAACCTTTTTCCCAATTTCACCTACCACCACGTAATTCACCGCTAAAACCACCGAACTCACGACGGAGGAAACAATAGAGAGCCCTTCCGCGAAAGAAAGAAAGCTACTCAAATCGAAACTTTCGGTTTTATCGTCGGTAGAAGATGAGCTCTCGCCATATACAGAAGACGCATGAACTCTAAAATCCCGTAAGATCTCAAAATCTAACCTTGTAGAAGTGACGTGGCGGATGAGAATTGGCTTTGATAGCGATCTAAAATTCCGGTAAGAAGGTCTTACAGTACCGACGGCGAAGCAGAGATTGCTCCTGGTGACTCGAAGAGGAGTCGAGCCGGAGAAGAATGCGTATCGAGAAGGAAGCGATAAGGACATTATCGTCTTTTCCGATCTCTAACAAGGCTGAATTTCGCTTCACTTGCCAAAGAAATGGCTACGACTCCAACGCGGTCGTCTAAAGACTGTCATTGCCCATTGGGTCCCAATTCAGCGCATGGTAGTAAAATCTCGCTAAAATGCGCCATGATCAAATTCGTATAGCTTAGGGTCCGGTTTAATCCACGAATTAAAAAACCATATGAAGAAGACTTAACCGAACATTTGGTCAACAAAGTAGAGCACACAAAATCCACGACTCTGAACTCTTTGATTTCCAACGATTATGTAACATTAAGACAAAATATGCAAATCAGATGATTCATATCTAATGATACGAAAACTTATAATACCGTTAGAAAACAGTCGAGATTCAAATAGTTTACGCACAAAGGTCTAACGATATAGGCGCAATATCTCCACTCTTGAAAGCTAAAACGATCTATTCATAACCAAAGGATGATATTTATTGGTAAGGCATGTAACGCATTGGCCTTCTGAATCTAGGAGCTTTCCTGCACACAAGTACACACACATGTTAATATATGTTATGAAATGATGCGTCTTCTTGTGACCCAAATTACGACTAAGTATTGAGAAATGAACTTACCCGTATCCATATGGAGAATACATATAAGGAGGTAGGAACGGTCTACGAAACCTGTACCCCATGTATGGGTTGAATCGCCTACCACGGAATTGTTTCAATCCAGGAACGTTGGTTCTTTTAGGCAACACCTGGACAATTTTACGACTTGGAATCATTGGTAAGAGTATTAGATTCTTGGACAAGTTTGTTAACTACTTTGGGTACCTTTAATTGACGACCATGTAACTCTGTTTCATTCAGTTGTAAAGCCTCTTGTATAGCTTCGGCTTCGACGAATTCCACATAAGCAAATCCCTTTGGTTGCCCGAACTTGTCGGTCAGAATGGTCACACGATTAACAGTACCACATGTTTGGAAATGCTGCTGCACTTCTTCGGGTGTGCACGCATAATCAACCTGCACAGTGAACAAGCATAACCCATGGAGTACTTCATGAGCACAGAAATTACACACCAAAACAAGCTGATTTACTAAATTTCGAGTTTTTTTCACGGGTAGAGACTAGAGACTGTCCTTAGTTAAACTCCCCTTCCCTAAGTGAACAAGCACACAAAGCAAAACAGAGCGAGAAAGTGTATATTTATGCAGGCTTTAGGGTATTAATATCACCTAAAATGTGGACCAAACATAAACATTTTGAAAATGTTTTATTTTAAGAGCGCGAGGGAAAAAAGATTGATCACAGGTTAGCATCAAACAGGCTGCCTCTCACCAAATCTCTGCAGAAAGTAGTGATGCGTCTTGACTGGAGAGCATCCACCATCTTTGTTTCAGCTGTTCTGAAACAATCTCCTCGATGATGTATTGCAAAAGACTTTGCTTCGTACTGCCTCTCTCAGCCACTCAAACATTTCCCAATTTTTCTATTTCTAAGTCATGACATTTTTCCTTCTACATTTTTTTTCTCTAAAACGTATTCACTTTTTTTTTGTTCTTTTTTGTATTCATCTTTTGCATTTTTTAGCTTTTTTCTTTTTTTTTTTCAAAATAGAATAGACTTTTTTTTCAACTCTATATCAAGAAAAATGTCAAGATCTCACAAAACCTAATAGAAAACTTCAGGTTTGAGAACAATCCTGCGATTGTAGTGAGATATAAAGTCAAAACAATAATACTAGAGCACCAAAAATACATAACATAAGAAAAAGTCAGCAAAAGAAAACAATTGATAGACATATAAAGTCCAAATTTTATATTTGAGGCTCAGGTTCACAATCAGTAATATAAAGACTACATCTCCTCTATAGAAACCTTTTCATCCTAAAACAAAATTCCCTCAGGAATCTTCATTTCAAGTTATAGTTTACGCATTCATCACCAACTTTTACCATTTAACATATTCAATTAGTTTAGATTGCTCACTTAGCCAGACAGCAACAAAGATGAGAGATTTGACAAAAGGCTGTAGTAAACTAAAAAAAAAACTTCAATGTCCTACCAAGTGAACAAGATTGATGTCATACGATGCAGGGAAGTCAATGGATCAGGAACGAATCAGATTATCTACTTCACAGATGTAGTTTATCATTTCTAACATTCAAAATTGAAAGCATGTTTATCAACAGACCTAGTCATCTCAGTGAACACTAAGCTCAGTAAGAGTTAGAACTATGAAATGAACCAGAAGACACGATCACTCAAAGAATAAAAGCCAAATAGAAAATACAAAGCAGAAAAGCAGTCTTACATTGCCAACAAAAACTGATCGACCATCCACCTCCTCTTTGCCTGCTTGATTAGCTACCGTACTAGTAGGCTCTGCAATAAACATTCGGTAAAAAAAATTAGCAAGCCACAATGGTTCGATTTTGAAGATGGATCAATCAAAAAACCCTAGCGAATTACGGAACCACATGGACAATGTACTTAAATGCCAAATTACAGGACAATTAAAAGAGAAGGAAATTAAAGAGACGAGAACCTTGGACAGCTCCCATTTCTTTCTCAACCTTAGCCTGCATCTCACGCAAAGCAGCAGCCTCTTCCTCCATCTCCTTCAATCGCTTCTTCATCTCATCCAGCTCCTACCATAAGAAAAACAAAACACAACAAGAATTAAGGGATATACACGAAATAAACATCAATTGCGCATCAATCACATTCCTGAACAGTAAGGCGATCAGCAGAGATATATAGAAACAGTTGTAGACCTTGACGGCGTCATCATCAGCGATTGACATGTCCAAATCGGGATTATGAGCCTCCATATCTCCATCCATCTCAGCGACGTCGGGAATTTCTCCACCGTAAACCTCGTGCTCCTCTTCCTCCATTTTCCTCCCCTCCGTCACTTCAAACCTCCGTCGTCACGCTTTGATCTTTTCTCGAAATCGCTCCTTAGGGCACTTTCTTGTCTATTCGGATAGCGACACGTAATTATCGAACGGACTATTTATTAAACGCATTTAGTCTATAAAACGACGTCGCTCTCTTAGTGGGCCAAAAGGCCCAATTTAAAATACTGAAACTTTCCTTAATTGCAACTTGATCCTTGAATTATCTAAAAATTACCTTATCGGTAACATCAACCGAAACATGCGCCTGACACAGAGATAATTGTCGATCTGTTAAAGTGCAACGCCTAATTTCGAATCTAACGGTAATTATTTTGCCACGTCATTAGAGGCAAAGTATTGACTTATTGACCTATAGCTGACAACGACGACTCTCCGCAGGAACGAATCAGATCTCTGCGTCGAAAGTTGAGCAGAGGATTTTAGAGCGAGAGAGAAAGTGAAAAGTTAAAAGTGAAGAAAATGGCGAGTGGAGGATACGGAGATCCGTCACAGAAGATTGACTACGTCTTCAAGGTGGTGCTGATCGGAGATTCAGCAGTTGGAAAGTCGCAGATATTGGCTCGGTATGCGAGAGACGAGTTTAGCTTGGATTCTAAAGCCACCATCGGCGTCGAATTCCAGACTCGGACTCTTGTTATCGATCACAAGAGTGTTAAGGCTCAGATCTGGGATACCGCCGGCCAAGAACGGTAATCTCGACTTCCGCCAGTAACTTTTTCATTTGCTATCCTTCGATCCGAAGGTTGTTTAAACTTAGATCTCGCACGATTTTACTGTTGATTTTAGCTCAGCTTAGGGTTCCGAACTCTGGTGAAGCTTGTCGATCTTTGTACAGATTCCCGTCAAACTCTGGTTTCATTCGATTCTGAAGTAACAAATTGATAGAAATTAAGTAGCTCAGCATATTCCTTATAGACTAGAGTCTAGACTCGATTAAGCTTCCATAGATAATGTGATTTTGCAGACTAATAAGCTTGCTTCAACTGAATATCTCACTGCCTCAATGGCTTAGATCTCAGAGCTTAGACGACAAAATCATTGCCAAATCTGGAATATTCCACTCTAATTGCTATATTTTCACCTAGTTCACATGCTACATATATGTGTATGCTAATTGTTTCTCTATAAATAGCTTCTTTACATCAAGTTTCTCTACACATCTGTTAATAAACCTCTATTGATTCTCCATCACACAGATACAGAGCAGTAACAAGTGCATATTACCGAGGAGCAGTTGGAGCAATGCTAGTTTACGACATAACAAGACGCCAAACTTTTGACCATATCCCACGTTGGCTAGACGAATTACGAGCTCATGCCGACAAAAACATAGTGATAATCCTAATTGGAAACAAATCAGATCTGGAAGATCAAAGAGCAATACCAACAGAAGATGCTAAAGAATTTGCAGAGAAAGAAGGTTTATTCTTCTTAGAAACATCAGCTCTAAATGCAACTAATGTCGAAAGCGCATTTTCGACAGTTTTGACAGAGATTTTCAATATTGTGAACAAGAAAAGTCTTGTTGCTAATGAAGAAGAAGGAAATGGTAATCATGGGTCGTCGTTGCTTGCTGGTAAGAAGATTGATATTGTTCCAGGTCCTGGTCAGATTATACCAACCAAGAGTAACATGTGTTGTAACTCTTAGATATACTTTTTAAAATTCAAATTCTTATGTTTTTCATATAGATAATATTTTCTGGTCCGCACATTATTAGTCCGATTTGAGAGCTGTGTGTATTCGTTTGTTACTTCGTCATCAGCATTTATTGGGTTTATTTTGCGTGACATTTTTAACTATTTTGGAGTGTTGAATATATCATATGCAACCATTGATACAAACTTTATAATATTTTTGTTTAGGATATTATGGTATATTAAACTAAATTGAACTATTTATTTTAGGTAACAAAACCTCTACTATTTAGTGACAAAAATAATTATTTATCTTGTTTTTTAAACCAAAATTTAAATTTAAATTTTAAATTATAATCTAATTATTCCAAATTTGTGTTATAGTTTTTTGTTTAGTTTTAATTAAAAAACTCAAAATTGATGATTTACAAAAATTCGGTTATTTTCATTAAACCATTGCAAATTTGAGAGTATTAAAACTATGTTCACATTCGGTTATAGTCTTTTTTTTTTCTTTTTTTTTTCGACCCATTTGGTAATAGTCTAATACTACATTTATAAAGATAATCAACAGACACAGGTTTAAAGTCGTCAATATTTCGAAGCAAATTCTGAAGTACAAACTCGAACTAAAAAAATTTATGACCAAAAATCCGAACTAGATAAAGTGATATCTCTGATATTCTCAAGTTTCAAAAAACAAAACTAGATAAATAAAAAGTAACATGTTTGATTCCTCAGGTTTTAAGCAGTAACAGCTGGCTTGGAGGCAGCAGAAGAAAGTCTCGATCTCTTCTTAGCCAAACTCTCACTCCTCTTCTCACGTTGTTCCTTCAATCTGGTCGCAAGAAGCTTCTGGTACTCAGCAGCATCAGAGTTTGCCTTAGCAATTCTCTTCTTCTTGTCTGCAATTCTAGCTCTCTTCCTCTGTAGAGTCAATGGCGTCACCAACCTCTGAATCTTTGGTGCCTTGCTTACTTCCTTACCTGTAACAAAGAAGAACACAAGATTGGGTTTAAAGTTTAGGATTTAGGGTTTAGGCTGTTTTGAGTGATTGGGTTTTGTTTACTTACCTTTCTTGTTTGTGAAAGTGCGGCGGTAGGTGTTAACATACTTCCTAACATCATCTTCTTTGGAGAGGTTAAACAATTTACGGATCTTTGATGCTCTTTTGGGTCCTCTCATTCTTGGCTTTTCGATATCGGTAAGACCGGGAAGATCGTTTTCACCTTTCTTGACAATGACAAGGTTAAGAACAGAGAGATCAGGGCTCACAATGCATCCACGAACTGACTTTCTTCTCCTCTCTCCAGTCCTCCTTCCGTGTCCTCGGAAGCAAGGTGTTCCTGCACAGGTAGCGTTAACAAATAACGTAAGGCTTTGTTAGAGGAGAGAAATCAATGTGGAGATGTGTAGTGAGAATGGGGAATGAGAGTTGGTTATACCTCGGTGAAGCAAAAGGCGGACACGGCCTGGAGTTAGAACTCCCTGCTTCATTGGGAAACCTTGCTTATCACATCCTCCCTTAATCTTGAAGACGTATCCCTTGAACTCCTGAAAATACAGTTCATAAAAACACAATTTTAAACATGGTTTCAGAAACTTTTTCAAATGGTCGGAGAGCTAGACAGACGAAACTGTACCTCGCCCAAAGCATCTCCGCTGACTTCCTGGGAGAGTCTCTTGTCGAAAAACACCCGACTGCAAATACAGATGTTTAAGATCAATAACTATGTCCAAATGCCATAAAAACCCAAGTGGAGCCACGCATTGAAACGGTTTCAAGTGTTGTATTGAAATTGAAAAGATTCCAAGACGTATAAACATAATCTGCTGGTGTTTAAGATCGATAACTTTAAACACAAATACCCTAAAACTTCACTTAATGAGGCATTGAGCTATTTGAGATATGGATCTAAGTCTTGTATTGAATATTGAAATAAGATTCTAATACTTCGACTACGCATTATCCTTTTTATAAAGAAAGCATAACTTATGGGATGCGTAAAACCAATCAAAATCCATAGTTTCTTTCTTTTCATTAAGAACGAAAATCCGGGAAAAGTTCAGTATACTCGACCTAGAATTTGGCACTAACATCGTCAAAGATCAATCTATAGAACAAATCGCAAAACCTATTACAATTTCTACAGGAAACAATGGCTTACAGTTTCTGGTCATCGTCGATCTCGAGCTTCTTCTGGCAACCAGTAGTTGGATTCGCAATATTGAACTGAAACACAGATACACATAGACAATTAAGCAAACGATACCTCCAATCTAGAACAAACTCGAAGCAAGCAAAACGAAGAGAAGAAACGTACCTTCATCTTCACCTATTGACAATGCCAAGAATTAGGGCGATTGACACTGCTAGGTGCTAGGGTTAACTCAATAAACGAAGAGCTGAATTTATATGAACGACTGAATGTGCCGTATTTTCAGTTTATAAAAATGGGCCGTATTGTTTATTTATATTAATGGGCCGTAAGGCCCGTTTCCCCCTTTATATATCTTTTTAAATAATTCCTTTTTTTTACGCCTTTAAATTTTCATTATTAAATATAGTTTTTTTTAAATGTTAAAAATATATTCAAATGAAACATAAACAATAGGAAAAAATTGAATCTATAATGTGGTAGACTTCGCATTATTTTAATCTTTTTATAGCTCATTGATTTTAAAGAATCAAATATTATAATTTGATTTACTTCCATATTATTACAGAACAAATATTAAAAAAAAAATCATCTATTTAACCAACCAAAATAAAATTATGATTTTCGAATTTAAATTCCCATTTTAGTGATGTTATCAATATTTGCATAAAATTTATATCTGTATCAATATAAACCAAACCGCAGTTTAGTGATAACAAACCTCCTAAACCGGATTGGCACATTAACCAGCATACTTAATACAAACCGGGCCGGTTTACCTAAACCAGGCAATAACCAAATCAAATCTCATAACCAGGAAACCTAGACTCCACAGGACACACAAGATCAAACCAAAGACAAACCGGTCCAGCAACACCACGAAACAAAGACCAATCCTCTACATCTCCCCCTACCCTACACCTCACATCACGCCACAAACAACTCGCAAAAGCCTTAGCTCTCTCTTCATAAATCCCATCACCAGTTAACCGGTACAACGACAAAAACGCGTAAGCATTACCAGCAACTCCATCAGCTAAACCGAGTTTCTTAACCAAACCATTTTTCCACACAACTTCACCAGCTTCAATGGCTGCTTCACGAAAATCTCGATCATTAGGGAATATTTCAGATGCTTTTGATAATGTCATCACCATATTTGTTGCACCATGAGCCCATTGAACAAGTTTATCGCGTGAATTGCCTTCGCTACATGGGTAATTTCCACTGTTGGGAAATCTATTACTCATCATATAACGTAATGTTCCTTTAACGTCTTTTATATCTTCTTCTGATAATGGAAAATGTAGTAAAACTTGTAAAATTCCAGCTAATCCATTCGCTGCACCCCAAAATCGAGTCCCGTGAAACCTATTAACCGTGGTTAAACCGATTTAGAGATTATGGTATTTTAAGCCGTTGAATTTTATGATTATGATGATTTATATCAAGATTATGGTATTCTAGAGCTTGAACTATTTCCGTTTAGTTAAAAAACAAAAACTTTAACTATCAAAATGGTTTTTTAAATCATTTTAAAAAAAACTATTTGCGTAGAGAAAATGTTTTTTAAATCCTAAATTTTGATAACCAATTTAAACCATGCCAGATGTTTTAAATCAAAATTACATTTTTAAGCATAAAATTTAACAAAAAAAATATATAACAAACTTAGATTAGTTATACTATAAAATTTAAATTTGAAATTTCAGTTTAAAACATATGGTTATTAATGTTTAAGGTTGATAAAATCCGGTTATCAAAGATGAGTCTAACAATATTTTCTACCAAACGAAAATAGTTAAATGTCTAAAATATCATATAATCTGGTTTATATAACAAAGTTATGTTAGTTAAGTAGTTACCTATATAGTAAAGGACATGCTTCGTGGTTTGCGGCTCCAGCTCGGCCGCCAGCTAGGATCGCTGCAACGATCGGGCATAAAAGATGGCTCGGGACAGTGTTTTCGCCGAGATATCGGTTTAGGAAAAGAGCAGACCAAAGGAAACCTGCTCTTCCATAGAGAAGGTCATATGACATTCCAAATCCTCCTTCTTCTGGTCCTGCAGGGAGCTCTCTTTCTTCTGCAAGCTGGTTTTCACAAAACCCAAACAAAACCAAATTTAATGTCAATGAACATAAACCAAAACTAATTACAAACAATCAACTAAAAATTGAACTTTTAAATAAATCTTAAACTAAAAATAAACACATATAAATTAGAATTATCTCAAAGAGATTAAAATCAACCAAAACTAACAACAATAAACCGGAGTAAATCAAATGTATGATGTATCAAAAATGAACCGAATAAACCAAAAGTAAGAAATATATACCAAATTAACAAAAAAATCACAATTAGTGTTTTTCACTCAGTAGTCTCACTAAATTAAGTAAACAGCAATTATTAATAGCCTACATAAATAAATAATCCAAAAAAAATAAAATTACGAGATGAAATAAACAGCAATTAACCAAAATTAAACAAAGTTAAACCGAATTCATGATCAATTAGTGTGTTTTTAAACCCCAACCGAATTAACTTTGGTTTTAATTCATGGAATCCAACTAATCAAAAACAAACAAAAACCAAATGTTCAATCCTAATTAACATTATTATTGGTTACAAAAAATTAACATTATTTATTAATGATTAAAAGCAAGAAGAACTTGTCCACGTGACATCATTGTACTGAAAATTGGTTACTTTTGTCTGCAAGCAAAACTAAGACGAAGAAGTCAAAAGAAAAGATATAATCAGACCTCAAGAAAGAGACCAAGGAAGAGTTCAAGCTTTGATTGGTCCCTTCTATAATTGGCTACAATGGCTCCAAGCGCATAAACTCCTCCTCTCCCACATAAATACGTCACGTGCCTATTTTTTTCATTACCAAATCCAGTTTAATTTATTCACAATATTAAAATTATATCTAATAATTGCTTTAAAAATGACATTTAAAGTGCTAATCACTCTTTTTTTTCTTTTGTCAACTAAGTGCTAATCACTCTTTATTTATCCAATTTTTATATAAAACTAATTATTTTTCATTTATCCAATTTTTATATAAAAATAATAAAATAAATATATTATATTCTTCAAATGGAATAATTTTATTATCGAATATTAGAATAATTCTCATCACTCGGTTACGGAAGTGCTTAGTGGCGAAGATATTCTCACCTAGTTGTGGCACGTGCCACGTTAGCACACGTGTCGATTATCTCAGCGCAAGTTAGCAGATCTTGGTTATTTTTCGTGACCTCGTACGACTTCAAACACATGAAAGCTGTGCCTAGTAAACCTGTATACACAGTCGGATCCATAACCAGACCCGAAGCCGTACCAGCTCCGCCTTTCCACGTGGCATCCACAACCTACAAACACCGACCGAGTCATATATGAGAGTTCCGGCTTACGTTAGCGTAATGGAGTGTAGACTCTTTTATCGTACGCACCTGGTCTTTAAGCAACGTTGCGGCTCTAAGGAAAATTTCGGTGGTTAGAGAAATTGTTGGAGCTGATGAGTCGGAATCGGAGTTTCGTATAAGTAAATGTTGACCAAGCTCGCCGTTGACTCCCGTGTCTCCGCCGTTACCGTCTTCGCCGTGTATTGGCTGCTCCGTCGCAAATTCCACCACCGATGATGACATAACTCTCTTCCTTTTTTTTATCTCTGTGTAAATATCTTTTAGTTTTATGAAAGAGAATGTAAAAAAAAGGGACGGTATTTATACTAGTTTATTGTGTTGTCCTTAGCATAAGATTTAAAAATTTAATAATGGGTTTTATTTTATATATTATTTAATAATAATGTTGCTATCACTAATGGATTTGTAGCTATTTAACTACACAAACTTTATCTTTAATAATATGATTGATAAAAACGTTAAAAGAAAAAAAAATGTACTCTTTTAAGAATTTCTGTAGTATAAATTCAATGATTTTTTTTCCTTATTTTAAGTTTGTTATTATTTTTTTTTTGGTTAACAATTAAGTTTGTTATTTTAGAAATGGGGACTTTAATATATCATAATTCTTTTTTGTAAAATTAACTTTTTATTCTGAAAAAAATGTATATAATGTCAAAATTAAACACTAAATCAAAATAATAGCATTTTGTGTTTTATAAATATTACTGTTATATTTTGAAGAAAAAAATGTTTTTGTTATAAATAGTTCACAAGATTTCAAATTAACACATATCTTACATAAATCTGGTTAAATACTGATTTTGATTTAAATACTAATTTATTTATAAAAATGGTTATTTGGTGAATTTTTCCAAACATTATGTAGTTAGTTATAAAACTCGTTTGTTACCAATTTTTTTTTTTTTATAAACCAATAAATAAAGTTAATCATCAAAAGCTTAGCGGCAAATTAAATGTCATAGTACTATTTTGGAATATAATGATGGACCACGTGGTTCGTTAAATATAAGTACACGTGTCGTAATCCTATCCGCTCTATCTGCAATCCACCGTTGAATCAGGCTAGAAGATATACACGAACGTAGGACGGTCGATGTTATTTCAACAAAAATTAATGAAAATTGCATATTATGTAATTTTGTTTTTAACCGCCATATTATGTAAATTTAAAATCTGAAAAAGTATACATAATTTTATTTTACATTTTTTTCAGATAAACGCAACGTTTAAAACATTATGTTACTTTAATTTAGTTATAATTAGGCTAAGTGGGAACACATATATATAGATATTGATGTGATTGATGTCAATGCAATATAGATTAGCTGACTTGGCAACACGTTTGGAAAACGTGATATTTCGTCACTCGATTCATGTTATTGGGTAACTTGTCACGATTATAATACCTAGACTCTTTATCAATTAACGATATATTATAATTAATCTGTAATTAATTATGTTGTTATCCGTTAATCAAATACTTAGGTCGGACCAAAATCCATAAACATATAAAATAATCAAAGACAAAAAAAATTAGTGGAAATTCATATTTGAAATTGAAGTTCCATTGGCCCAGCCCAATTTACTTGGGCCTTAGTCTTATATCAAGGCCCATACTTATATTTTCAGCAATTAAGCTAGATAATTTTATCAGTAATGAAGATCTATTTTCTGTATTAATTAAAAAAAATTCAAAATTATTATGTGAGAATAAATTTAAGAAAAACATTTATTTTTGTCCTGCCATGATCTCGAACACTTCGTGCTTGTAACTATTAATTATTCTCAAATATAAAATGATAATTTAAAATACATTTATTTAAAAAAATCAAAATGGATTATTTACCAAAACAAATCAAAATGGATTAAATTTCATATATCATTGTAACGCAAAGCAGGTTGTCTGGATTGGAAGAAATAAAAAAATAATTTACATTTGGTGGTAGGGATAATAAATTAATTTACTTTATATTATTATTAAATGATAGTATTATTAAATACTTAATCAGACTAATTCTTCTAAGTTCTAACCATAACAAAGTTTAATAATTACGTTAATTTTTTTAATTTAAATAAATAAATTTGAGCGTCGAAGCTGTTTCCCTTTTCTTCACCGAGAAAAAAAAAAGAAACAGAGACTTCTCTCAACGGCGCGTTGCTGTCACGCGCACGCAAACGGTCAGACGAGTGAAGCGATCTCGCGGCGGAGAGCGGCGATACATTAAGCTCGGTGTTCTCTATCATTTCGTATTGTATCTGAGCGTTGAAAAAATCATCAAACCTCTCTTGGAAGAGAGAGAGAGAGATGTGGGTTTTCTATCTGATCTCGTTGCCTTTAACCCTAGGCTTAGTTGTCTTCACGCTCCGATACTTCGCCGGTCCGGAGATTCCTAGGTATGTCCTTCTCACCGTTGGATATACCTGGTTCTGCTCTGTCTCCGTTATCATCCTCGCCCCTGCCGACATTTGGACGGTAACATTTCTTCTCAATTTGTTTGTTTCATTTTACATTTTTCGATTAATAATCTATTTTGCACTTATTATGATCGTTCTATGATTTCGTTTACGGGTTTGAGGATTCCCACTAGTGTGATTCTGATCAAATTTGGTGTTACGAGCTGAGAAAGTTTGCATATAGGTGAATGTGATAGTTTTATACTTGATTAGGGAAACGAACCTTGGTTTTGTAATTGAATGATTTTACTCTGATTCCACAAGATCATATGTAGGATAGAGATTGAGCTTAGTTTCATTGCTCATGTGATATTTGAATATGGACATTTTAGGTATAGGAATTTGCAAGACCTAAATTGAAAGTGGTAGCTAATAATTGAAAGACTTCCGGTGAACTCTGAAGGGTTGAGCATTAATCCTCGTTAGTTTTGAAGTCAATTTCATATGTAGGGAGTATTTGAAGTCAATTTCATGTGTAGGGAGTAATAAATGTATGAGCTCTTATAGTTGGTCTTGAAGATTTTAGGTAAAGGAATTTGCTAAGACCTAAATTCAAACATTGACTTTTTATTGTGATAGGAGATCATGCAATGAAACAATGGTAGCTAGATTTTGCTTTCCATGTTTGGTTTGGATTAAGGGATTATTTAAATGGATTGTGATTTCGTCTTATATTGTTCTGCAGACACTATCTCTACCACCTAATCACCCAGAGAATGGAGCAATTTCCTTCTTGTGGAGTTGGTCATACTGGAGTACATTTCTTCTCACCTGGTATGGACTGGTCAAATTCTCCAGTGCCTTTGCTATAACATGTCTCTTCCTGATGCTTGGAAAGCAGTAAACTGTGTTTATTTTCTTTGATCAAATCCAAATTTTAGCCGCCGTAGCTTAGTCAGCATGAATAAGTATCTGCATTTGAACCAGCGGAAGTCTGTCTCTCATATGTTATTAACTTTCAGATTAAATTTGTTTGGGTTGGCACAACTCAATCCATGTTGTTCGATAGCTCATAAATGTACATTGCCTCATATATTAAACTATGTTACCTCTAAGCAGGGCTGTGGTACCCCTTATTCAGGGTTTTGAAGATGCTGGAGACTTTACCGTATCAGAGAGATTGAAGACTAGCGTGCATGTTAACTTAGTTTTCTACCTAGTACTGGGGTTCATTGGTCTTCTTGGCCTTATCCTTCTCATCATGATGCACAGGAACTGGTATACTTCCCCTTCATGATCAAACTTGCTTAAATGTTGGTTTTGTATCCCCTGCTTGAATTACACTAGCTCTTCAGCTTCTATTATAAAACGGTTGATACAAATGCAAAGTGCTGCAACTTATCTGCCCATGATCTAGCAAAATGTGACAGAGAAAGTCTGGGTGATGCTATTTACTGAGGCGTTCTTGTTTGTTGATAGGAAAGGAAGCATTTTGGGTTATGCTATGGCATGTTCAAATACTTTCGGGTTGGTGACTGGTGCATTTCTTCTTGGATTTGGCTTGAGTGAAATTCCTAAGTCTCTCTGGAAGAATGCAGATTGGACCACCCGCCAAAAAGTCCTCTCACATAAAATTGCCAAAATTGCTGTGAAACTTGATAATGCCCATCAAGAACTTTCAAATGCCATCGTTGTAAGTAATTTTTGATTAAACAGCTTTAAGTTCTCATCTGCTCATATCTGCCCTCTCTGCTTCAAAATTGATTAGGCACAGTTATGAAAGTTTCATGTAACATATCTTGAATATAACTTTCAAATGCTATGGTAGGTTGCTCAAGCGACGTCAACTCAAATGTCTAAGCGTGATCCTATGCGACCATACATGAATGTTATTGATGCTATGCTGACAAAAATGGTAAGTTCAACTTCTCACAATTCTAATACTGTGAGCATATTGTGGCAATCTTGTAACAATGGTTTATATAACAGTTTCGGGAAGACCCATCATTTAAGCCTCAAGGTGGTCGATTAGGTGAGAACGATATGGACTATGACACAGATGAAAAATCAATGGCAACACTTAGGCGGCACCTACGAAATGCTAAGGATGAATATTATAGATATAAAAGGTATGAAGATCCATCTATTGCCCCCCTTGACTTGTTATAATACTCCAGTAGATAAAGTCGTTCAATTCAATAGACTAAATTAGTACCGTATTATTCAGAATTTTTTAGTAATCGGTCACTATGGGCTGTTTGCAGTGAGTATCTGACTTATGTTACAGAAGCCCTTACTCTTGAAGACACAATGAAGAATTATGAACGTCGTGATTCTACTGGATGGTCAGATTTTGTCTCTGATACGATGCATAATTCTCTCTTTTGTTCAATATTCTTCACCTCAAACTTCTCTGTTGCTGTATTTTCAGGAAATATATTTCAAGCTTCAGACCAAGTCGAAGCGGGAAAATGGGGAATTTTCTCGATACATTGGGTAAACTCTATATATTTCACTCATTCTCTTACTGAACATCTCACTGAAGTGCCACAAACTCACAACTTTCACCAAAAAGAACCAAAAAACTCATAACTTTCGTGATTTATCTTCTTGTCAGAATTCGTGTGGAGGTGTATATTGGCGAAACAGATTCAGATAGTTTTGGCTATAATTACGGGGATTATGTCAGCTGCAATTCTTTTAGCAGAAGCAACTCTGCTTCTAAGTAAACTGGACTTGTCCCTCTTCTCAATCCTCATTCGGACCGTGAAATCCGATGAATTGCTTGTCCAGGTACAATCTCTGTTTCATTTTAGCTAATTGTTTTCAGTTTCCAGTAACTTTCTTTTTAAATCCTGATCTCCTCTTTGCTTTTAGGCATTTGCTTTTGTACCTTTGGTGTATATGTGCATCTGTACATATTATTCACTGTTCAAAATTGGGATGCTAATGATCTATTCTTTGACTCCTCGACAAACAAGTTCTGTAAACCTACTAATGATTTGCTCGTAAGTGATTATTCATCCTTTCATATATATATTTTTGGGATTATAGTATTTTAGACTATGAACTATTTCAGTTTGGTGAAAAAAAAACTCTCAACTATCAAAATGGGTTTTTAAACCCTGATAGTTGAAGGTTCTTTTCACCAAACAGAGTAAAATACTGTAATCCCTATATGTTTTTCTTTTCAAGAATAAAGAAAGACGCTTAGATCCTTATCAATGGTTTATATATAGGATGATTGCTCGATATGCACCACCAATATCATACAATTTTATCAATCTTATTCAAATTCATTCAGAGACTATATTTGAGAAGGTATATATATATATATCCCTTAATTTATACATTTCTCATTCTTAGAAATCTATAAGATATTAAGATTTAATCTAAGATTCTTCATCTTTGTTTGGTTCCTGCAGAAAATGGGTAAAATCGATGATGCTGTTCCAGTTTTTGGACAACGATTCAATGAAATCTATCCTCTTATAATGGTTATCTACACATTACTGGTTGCAAGCAATTTCTTTGATCGTATATTTAATTACTTTGGTAGCTGGAAAAGATTTAGATTTCAAACAGAAACAGATAACATGGATGGTTTTGATCCATCAGGGTTAATGATTCTCAAAAAAGGTAATCTCTTTCCCCAAATTCAACTTCGAAATCAATCATAAACTCGTGTTCTTAAACTCATTTTCGTTGTGTAATCAGAACGAATGTGGCTTGAAGAAGGACAAAGAGTAGGCGAACATGTTCTTCCATTGGCTAGAAACTTCAACGATGTTGATATTGAACCAGGAAGCAACTTCCCTGTAAGTAAACCCTTAAAAACTTACAGATCCTAGACTAAGCTAAGCTAAGTTAAGTTAAGCTCGTGTCTTGAATCTCAAGAAATTTGGGAATATATAGATTATGAATTATCTATGTTTAGTGAGAAAACTCTTCAACTATTAAATGGTTTTTTATACCCTGAACTTTGATAACCGGGTTTTTAAATTTAACCATAATTTCAAAGTTTAACCAAAGACCAAATTTAGGTGAATTATACTATGATTTGAAGTTTAAATTTGAGATTTTGGTTTAAAAAGCCTCGTTATTAAGGTTTAGGGTTTAAATTTGAGATTTTGGTTTAAAAAAACATGGTTATTAAGATTTAGAGTTTATCAAAGTTTTTTCATTTCCCCTAATTAACAAAGTTCAAAGTTCGGGGTTCAAAAACCGATTTTGATTGGTGAGGGTTTGTTTCCCATATTCCCAATTATTTAATATAAAAATAGAAAATCTACAAAAAAAAAAATTCAAAAGACAAAGACTCATTTCCAAAAAATTTCAAAAACCTTGACTATGATTCTAACTCCAATTTTGCAGGAAAACTCATCTGTTGAACTAAACATGTCATCAAACAACATAGATACTCTAAAAGGAAGTTCATCAAAAGACGAAATGTCACGTAAATACGGTTCAGCAAGAGAAGCAATCACTAACAAATACGCAGCCATTAGAGAACAACAACAACAACAAAACAAACACATCTCATCTTCATCTTCATCATCATCCTCACCCATCACAAAACCACCTGAAACCATGGCTTCAGCTAAAGTTTCCTTACTCGATTCAGATCCAAACAACATCGAATCCGAATCAAATCAATCTTCTTCTCGTCTAGCTTCAACTTGGAGAAACATGAAACTAGGAATTCAAAGCTTTAAAGACAATGTAACAACCAAGAAGTTTCTTCCACTTCGTCAAATCCCAGATACAGTAACCAGTACAAGCCTTAGAACGACGTCGTCTTCTGGCTCACAGTCATTAGATGAGATCTTTCAGAGACTGAAAACTCGGTCGGTCGAACATGGACGTTATCTTGATGATGATGACTATGAAGATGATGTTCCCAGGTAATGGGAACTAAAAGTGAAAAGAGTTGTTGTTGGTGTTGTTGATAGAAGAAAAAGAGTTACAGAGATTTGTTCATCTTTAGTATAGAGAAATTTTTACAGGTACTGATGAATTAAAAAAAAAAAAAAAAGAAGCTAATTTTACTGTTTTGTTGCAAAATCTCGTAACATTAAAACACTTGGGGACTCATTTTTTGTCTTGTAGGTTTTATTATATATACATGTCATTATACTTTGGACCGTCTTTTATATACAAACTTGTTGATTTATACGGAGAATCACTAAAGTATTTTTTTATTGTCAAATATTAGTTCATATCTCATTTATAACAGAATTAATATAATTTTTTAACGTGTAACAAGATAGAACTTTAAGTTTTATATATTGATAAATTAAGTTTCGCGATGTTAAATTATATTTATCTTGTTAAATTGTCTCGTATTACAACAAAGTCAACTCGCAAAATTTGTTTTGTTAATTTCGTTAATATATTTTGATGTAGTGAACATTAATTCGTCACATCTAAAAATTTAAAATTTTATTTGTCAATAATCTATAAATTTGATGAATAAATTAATCTCTAAATTAATTGTTACATGGTGTATTAATTTAATATTAGACAATATTCAATGATTTTTCTTAATAATTTTCCACTATTATAGTGAGAAATTTCTATGATCAATCTTAAATTAACAAGGAATTACGCACCAACATTAATTAAAAATAAAATAATAATAGCAAAGATATTTTTTATATAACACTCGAAACATTTTATAATCTAAAAAAGAATACACAAAAGAAACGATGGAATAAAAAAACAGTAATGTGAATGTGACGTGGAGATTTAATACATTATTTAGATTCATGATCAAACACCTGATTGGTTGGTCAACTCTCAATAAATTTCCATACGTTACACAAATCTATTAGGTGAAGTTTAAAGTCTAAAAGCATCCTTTCATTAATCATAAAAATTGAACCTAATTATATAATTATAGTCTTAATAATCATTATTATTCTGTAAGACTGTAACTGTACACATCAAAAACAAAAAAAATTAAAAAAAAAAATTAAAAATCAAATTCGC